>JANHFJ010007832.1:9735-21150 GCA_032468195.1 Cerberus rynchops | reverse complement strand
ACATTTTATCCATTTTTCCTCCTCTTCTCCTCCCATAGATCAGCCATAACAGCCATTCTATTTATTTAAGCTCAACCTTCCACGGAGTGGCCTGGATGCCATAAATCTCACTACCTGCAGTTTTTAAGCAGGAGCATTCATGTGCATTCATTTCCCTTGCAGAGCCAGCACGGAAATCAGGCTTGCTCTCTACCACAGGCTCCCCAACGCTAATCCTCCGCCTGCCATTGGTCAAGCATTTTCAAGTCCTTTATATAACCAGACTTTTACATAGCACCGTATTGACAAGGTTTTTGTTTTGCCTTGTAAGGAAAGCCAGTAGTAGTAATAATAATAAATATAATAATAATTTTAAGAAAGCAAGAGGAGGAGCCCAATGGCTTACCTCCCCCAATTGCACTCTTCCCCTCAAGAAAATGCACCTTTCTGTTACATTTCCTGGTACTTAAACGTGGGTCAAGCCTCCTGCCGCCCACGTTGCTTGTCGATCGCCGTCGTTCGCACGGACGTCCGAAAGCGAGCCACCCACGCTGCCCAAGGGCCCATTTCGTCATCGGCGGTTCTCCCAGGGATCGTGTGTCCCTTCCCAACATTACGGACAGGCGGGCAGGCAGGCAGGGTAGAAAACCCCCGCCTCAAAATCTTGCTCTTCACCCCCCACAAGACCGGCCGCCGCCAAGAGGGGCTCCAAGCCCCGTTAAGAAACCCAGAGGAGAGTGGGAAGATATCTGCCACAGGAGCGGATGGCACACGAGACCCCCACACAGAAACACGCCCTGCCGCCCCGGGCTGAACTTTACGCGTCAATAAACACGGCGGGCTCCCCGGTCTGCAGCTTCAACGCCGAGCCAAACGGGCGAAAAGCAGCCGAGCATCTGCGTTTCTCCCCCTCAGCTCAGCCTCTCGGCCCCGTAAGGAAGCCAGGAAGAGCCGCTCGAACAGCGCGCTGTCCCCCGGCTTCGCGAGGGGGCGACCCAGGGGCAGGGCTCGACCCGGCAAGGGCTCCCCGCGCCATTCCTCTCCCAGCTGTCAAAAGCTCCTTTCCCCGCCGCCTTCTCCGCCATCGCCCGCTACTTACTTTCCAAGCTCCTCAAAGAGCTGAAACTCGTCGGTAAACCTGGTGCAGGTTGCGGTGGAAGCCATCCTTCTCAGTCCGGCTCTTGCAGCCCCTGGCGCTTCCGAGGAAGGAGGAGAAGAGGACGGCGGGGTGGGAAGGTGGCTTCAAAGCAAAGGGGGGAGGCGGTCAGGACGGAAGATGGGAGGGCAAAGGCGCTGCTGCTTCTCCTTTTCCTCCTCCTCCTCCTCTTTTCTCCTCAGGGCGAGTCTCAGTCACTCGCCTTCTTGGCAGCTTCTTGAGACTTTCCGGCTGGCTTGTTTGTTTGTTTGGGGAGGTGAGCCGGAGGGGCGGGCTTCTCCGAGAACTTCCCTCAATTTTTATTTCTCTCTCCCCGTCTCGGCGCACACGCTTCGGGGGTCTCTCTCTCTCTCTCTCTCCGGGAAGAGCTCTCTGGCTCCTGGGAAAGCTGCACCATCCAAAATGGAAACCTTGAGCCGCCGAGAAAAGGCGCTTTTTTTTTTTTTTTTGCGCTTCACGCAGGGAAAAGCCGCAGCCCTCGGGCAGATTTAAGAGCAGGGAACGGGACGAAGCAGAGGCGCGGGGGAGGATGAGAGCTTTGCAACCCCGGCTCGGGCAAGCCTCCGATGCCGCCCCCGGTCAAGACCGCCTCTTTCTGCCGGGAGTCCCGTCCCGTCCCTCCCCCACGAGGGCTGCCTCGCCAGCGGTGCCTCCGGGGACTCTTGCGCTCGAGGCGAGGCGAGGCGAGGGAAGCCCAGTCGGCAGCTTGTCCTTCCTCCCGTCTCTCTCGCTCTCTCTCTCTTTCCAAGCAGCCGGGGCCTTGGTGGGTCTCTGGCGGCTGTCCTCTTTCTATACCACACCTCCCTCTAGCGACGGGTGGACGAGAGCCGCGTTGCCGGGCTGGAGGAGAGCGGAGCGCCGCAGCCGCCGACCTTCCCGGCTTCCCTTTTTAAGCCTCTTATTATATCGACTGCGGAACTTGGCGCCTTACAGGTTTTTGTGGCGCGTTCCATTGAACGCCCCCCCCCCTTCCTTCCCCGATTCTTTGTTCCAAAGACGTGTGAAACGAGGCAACACGTGAAAAGCTTTTTTTTCCCCCAAGGAGACCTGAATCGCCTGAAAGGAAAGACTTGGCAATACGGGGTGGGGGTGTGGGGGGCCGCTAAGGAAGAACGTTAGGGGCCCACACGGAATCCTTTTGCATTGGCGGTTTTTTTTTTTAATCGCAGGGTTTCCTTCGGCTTTTAAAAAGCCCACACCGCCCGGCTTGAGAAGCAGCAGCGGACGATGATCCCAAACGGACTCCACTCCCCAGCCCAGGCTGTAGGAGGCAGAGCGGCCCCGCCCCGCCCCTCTCCTCCGCGTTCCATTCCTCGGCGTCACAATCGACGCCAGGCCTAGCGCGCGCCATCCGACCACTCTCCGCTTGGAAGCAAAAAAAAAAAAAAAAAGGAAAAAAGGAGGAGGAGGGCAAAGAGAGCGCCGCTGCTCCGGTTCTCGCGAGATGGCCCTGCCTATTTTAGGGAGGGGGGGTGGCGGCTGGGTTCGCTTGAACTGGGGAGGAGGAGGAGGAGGAAGATGCTGGGCTGGAGGCGAACTTGGTTACTTGGGGGCTGTGTTTATTCCAAAAATTAAAATTGGAAGTCTTGATGTGTATGTATGTATGTATGTATGATATATATGTGTGTGTGTGTGTGTATTATGTAGACGAATAAAATTAAAAATTAGAGGTCCAGATATATAATATATAAAAGTATATATATGTGTGTGTATGTATATATATATGTGTGTGTGTATACACACACATATACATATACACACATATATACATATAGAATGTGTGTACGCACACACACACACACACACTCTGCATTACACCTTATATAGGAATAAGACTGGGTCTGGGTAAGCACATAGTCGGCGTGCTACATTTTTACACGCGGGGAAATCTCCCACTCGAAAGGATTCCGAGTCACGTCCTTAAATTTAAGATTAGAAAGCTGTGATCCCCGGTACTGTATGCCTTTAGACGCGACACGGGAAAAGCCTTCCTCAGGATCCGTGCAAACAAGGGTGCACGTAAATTGTGGAGGATACCTCGCTGAAGCCCCTGAAAGCGAAGGGAGAAAAGCGGGATTGGAACGAAGATAAGGGGATTCCAGCGCCCTTCCATTGACATAGAGGTGTGGTTTGGGTTTACAGCCCGGATTAAAGGTAACTGTAATGCTTTTTCAAAGTTGTCTGCTTCTCTTCGTTGAGGAAGCGGAGCTCAGTCAAAGGTATTCCGCACTTCAGAAATTCACGCAGACGTTCGTCAGCCTCGCCCATTCATTCATCCTCTTTCCATCTGAAGCTGGTATTTTTGAATAAGGAATATGTTCCTGGGCTTATTTAATTTGTGGGAATTGCCTTCCAGTGATTATGACTAACTCTGGAGCTAATTACGATTTTTAAAAAATCTAATACTAGAAACCCGGTTCCTCCCGTTGTATCTTGGTGCAGGTTGCGGGTTTCACTCCTGTTTGGGGGGGGGGGGGGTGGTGCACGTTTTTCATGAATTATGGCAACCCTTTCTTTTGGCACTGAAGTCAGGTTTCCTGGAGCCTTTCACTGATACAAAGCAAGAAGCGCTTCTTAATGTTTAAATATGTGTGTGTGTGTGTGTGTGTGTGTGTGTGTGTGTGTGTGGGTGTGTGTGTGTGTGTGTGTGTGTGTGCATTTAGATTCTACACAAGGGTTCAAGTATAGCCAGTAACCTTAAGCTTTTGGATATCGAGGGAAGGAACACTTTATTTACAGAAACAGATAAACATAACACCAATAAATAATGTAATTATAAGAAAACTTCATTTCAGTGCAGTGTATTGTAATTTTATTGTTTCAAGCAGTGTGTACATTTTATACAGAACTTATTTTGGCAATGTGTATAATGGTGACAGAATGAATGCATTTATCAAATTATGAGACTAATCATCAACTTAATTTTAGGGCTTGTATGAGGCGTTGTTTAATAATGTGGTAAATTCTGTGTGTGCTTATAATTAAAACATAGGAAAATAAAATATTGCAACCCATTAAGCTACTGCCTTATTTGTACAGCCTTAAATGGCCATGACTTTTGAATAATTTGTGTTAACTGGAAAAGGACAGTCAGACTTATTATACTTTTATTTTGCAAATGTTCTGTCTCCTCTTAGTCATTAGTATAAATGGTTACCTAAAGGGAAGACAGAATCCATAAATGTTCAGAAAGGAATGTTCAGAAACGTTCAGGAATGTTCAGAAATGTTCAGAAAGAAAGCTTTGCCAGGAATATTTTTTTAGCAACATCTACCAGATTAAAGTTGATAAACACATTTGCTAGATCTTGTTTTTATTGTTGAATGGATCCAGCCAACTCCAGAGAGTTAAGAGAATTTCAATAAAGTAACTGATCATTAGGTAGGTGCAGGGTAAGCAAAAACAATTTAAAAACTAGAAAAAATATGAATGAGAAATACTGTTACAAAAAATAAACATACACAAAATGTTTAAAATCCTGAGGACTAAGTTGCTTGCAATAGCTGTGGAATGAAATACCTTCTGCTGAGAGATCTGTTTTCTTATCTGAGGATGGTAGTAGAATATAATGTGAATGATATGAAATGCTTTGAAATATCTCAAAGAAACCTTGGCACCCGGTAAGTGAGAAGCATTTTAAATTGCCTACTCAGTAGCCTCACATCTTTTCTTCTCACTGTAGTCTAAAATGAAATTGCAATCATTCAGTGTTGACTGCTAAAATGCAATGCTGCAAATAGCCCCAGTTCCCAGAATTCTGTAATTAAAACATCCAGATTTTAATGTATTTATATATCCAGAATAAATCCCCCCAAAATAAAAGATTTGTGTGTTTTATAAGCACAATTTTTTTAATCTCTGGGCTTTATAAAGTTTGACTAAGAAGTCTTGTGTCTGCGAATACAGATGCAATCTAAATTTGTATGGCCCGAAAGGTCATGTCAATATATAATAGATTTCAAGGGCACTACGTTACAGAAATTAGCAGTTTGGTGGCATAGATTTAAAAAATCCTTTTAACTTTTGTTGCTGGTTATCTCTGGGATTAATAAATATTTGTTAATTTATTGCTTGTTATCTCTGAGATTAACAACTGATATTATGGCAATATTTACAAATGATTTATGAATATTATCCTATAATAGGTTTATGACTTTTAGGAAGTTTCTTGTCCATTATGTAGCATCATAAATTCTGACATAGATCAATATGTCAAAGAAGTGGGTGGCTGTATTAAATCATCATCATCATCAATCACTTTCAAAGGTAAATTTGTACAGTTGGGAATGTCAAATAGCATACGAAAGTGTTCATAAATATTTTCCTAACGTGTTAAACATCATAACTATATGTTAAAACAATTTTAGATCCAAATCAATCTCCTTTAAAAGAGGAAGTCATTAGATTTTATTTTTGTTTGATTATATTAGCTTTATCAATTTCAGATAAGCATGTGCTGTATGGCAGTGGCCATAGGTTGAGTTTTAGATTAATTTATACTTGCTACTAATGTCATAATTGTAATCTACATATCTGGTTGAAAATATTGGAGAAAGGTATACAATGTAGGTATGCTAATAGTACCCACAATCCTGGGGATTGATCAATGTTTAGATCATTGTTAACTTCTCTCTGTAAAGCTAGGAACCTCATTTTCTAAAGTTAATCCAAGTTTTATAATCTCAAAATAAAAGTAACAATGATCTGTTTGGTGCTGGATGCACTGGAGTATCACTTGTTAACGTGTATTAATAACTTTTCATTAGAAATCCAAGTAAACCCTAAAGGAGACACCAAATTCAGGGAGCTTGAAGAGGAAAACATTTCCTAACAGATAATAGCAATAGCACTTAGATTTATATACTGCTTTATAGTGCTTTACAGCCCTCTCTAAGCAGTTTACAGTTTACAGATTGCCCCAACAATCTGGGTCCTCATTTTACCAATCTCAGAAGGATGGAAGTCAGCCTTGAGCTGTTGAGAATCGAACTGCTGGCAGTCGACAGAATTAGCCTGCAACACTGCTTTGTAACCACTGCACCACCATGGCTCTCCCATAATGATGGAATTGGGTATGCCAGAAGTTGATTTGTTCACAAATGCAAGCAATAGACTGCTATCTGTGGAGTCAGGTAGCCATGGATAATACATGATATCATCACACAAACAATGCAAATCATGAGCTTTCATCAAACATCGTGATATTATACAGAAATATGGTCTGATTTATGACCAGATGCACATGATATGATAACATAATTGTGGCTTGTAGAGAGTTATGCATAAACCCTATGTTCCAGAATAGCAGGACAGAGGTCATATGTGCTCCATCATATACAGTATATATCCTTAGTCCAATGTTCACATCGCCACTGATCATAATAGTATTAAGGCTTGATAAAGCAGTCATGAGTCTAGATTGTCTGGATAGCATTCTTCTAGAGACTGATTTGCCAGAAAGATGTGCAGGGCATGCCCATGATACATTCTGAACTATCACCTCTTGAACAATAGGCTATTGGACATACAGTACTGGACATAATCCAAGTCTCAAGATGCTTGGGTAGTTGCTGTGGGTAGTTGCAAGCTGTCTATCCAAATGTTCAATATTACATGCAGCAGTTATTGCCTGTTCATTAAAACCCCCTGGCAGTGGTCAAGCTACAATAAAGCTGAATGGAGTTTATGAATATTAAATCGGTATGACTCATGATGTTTGCAAATAAGCCCTACAGCACTTTTTATAGCAAAAGTACCATGTCATCTATATGTACTTGCTTGCTTTTTCTGTTTAAACATAGTCCAAAATTGTACTTAGGCTTTTTTTCTCATCCCCCTTTTTTTCCCTTTAATTTCCAAAATGAAAAATATCTATCGCAAACAAAGAAGGAAAATGCTCGTGATTTAATGCTTTAGGAAGGCAGGCTAGATTTCTCTAGTATTTCATTCTACAGTATAGCCGTGACATATTCTAGGCATAATTAGACTGTTGACACAAGGATTTTTTTTAAAAATTCCTATTTTTCTATATAGTTGGCAGATAAGTTTAGGACCTCAGTTTTAATTAATTCTCTGTCTCATAGCAATATATATTATAATTTTGTTTTTTGGTCATGGTTAACAAATGTTAATTATAGATGGAAGGTTATTTGTAAATGTTCAACTAGTGTGGACACATATCATTTTAAATATATTAATAAAATAGCAGTTAAGTATAGGACCCCCAAAATAATGGAGTGAAATCAAGAAAGAACATACATTCCATTTCAATGGTTAAATCCTATATTCATTTGACTGATTTCTGAATTCATTTATCTTCTGCATATACAATACTTTTTGCTTGATATTAGAGTCTCAACCCTGAAATTCTCAAGTTCTTAGGACACTGCAGACTTCCCTCTGTGCATGAAGTCCTTAGCATGACAAAAACATGCTGTCATGCACCTATTGTCATGAGAAGTTGACATGGGAAAGGAAGATTAAGGGGAAGTACAGAGTTAAATTCTACCATTAATGTGAGAGATGCTATTATAGACTTAAGAGACCCATTCTCACATGAACTGGTAAAGCATAAAACATCATAATTCCTTACTTTGGCAAGGCAAGTCTCTTCTGTTTTTATCTATGCATTATATAATACATAATTAATCTATGTAATTAATGTATCATGACACAAGAGGATGCAATGAACTAGTATGGCTATCTTTCCAAAAATTACAGTGATTTATTAGAAAAAGAGGGAGTTTGTTGCTTGCTTTGTTATGGGAAGCAAATTTATTTCTTTTACTCAATTGAGCAAAAAAGTTTCTTCACAAAAGAGAGATTTTTTTTTTAGAAAGCTCCACAATTGCTGGTTTCTTTTTCTTTATGGGTTTTCTGTGCTTCCTGATGCTGGAAATAAGGAATTCTTCATAAAGGGGTTAACGAAATACGAGTATGTTTGCAGCTTCTAGTTTTAAGAGCTGAGTTGGAAGAGGCATTGCATGATAAAAACCATGTCTTTTCAACCTTTGAAAAATGTTTTGGATAACTGTCTAGCTTAGATAAGTAATGCAAACTGTAGGTTTTAGAAAGAAGGACATTTATACAGGTGAAAAAGATGACTCTTAATACTGAATTGAGTACAAAACAGATTTCCCTAGACTAGACAGAATAGAATAGAATAGAATAGAATAGAATAGAATAGAATAGAATAGAATAGAATAGAATAGAATCTGGAAGGATCTTGGAGGTCAGCTAGTCCAGCCCCCACTCTAGCAGGAGAACCTATACCATCTCAGGCAAGTGACTGTCCAGTCTCTTTTTAAAAACCTCCAGGGATGGAGTGCCCACGATTTCTGAAAGCAAGCTCTTCCACTGGTTAATTGTCCTTACAGTTAGGAAGTTTCTCCTTAATTCCAGATTGCTTCTTTCAGTTTCCAGCCATTATTCCTTATCCTGCCCTCTGATGCTTTGGAGAATAATTTGACTCCCTCTTCTTTGTGGCAGTCCCTCAAATATTGAAATACTGCTACCATGTCACCCCTAATTCTTCTTTGTTTAAGACTAGCTAGACCCAAACCCTGCAGCTGTTTCATCATATGGTTTAGTCTCCAGGCCTTTGATCATCTTAGTTCTTCTTCTCTGAACTTTTTTCCAAAGTCTCAGCATCTTTTTTGTAGTATGGTGAGGTATTCCAGATGTGGTCTTACTAGGGTTTTGTAAAGTGACACTAGTACTTCACGTGATCTTGATTCTATGTCTCTATTTATACAACCTGGGATTGTATTAGCTTTTTTGTATTAGCTGCTGCTGCTGCACATTGATGGCTCATATTCAAATGATCATCCTTAGTTTAGAGCTTGGTATAGAGAGCCATGGAGATGACCATGGAGAAACTTTGCAAACACAGTTTAAGCCTGGCAAACGGTGTAAGAAAGAAGTTCAAACCAGCCATACTCCTAATTCACTGCAATATATGACAGTGGAAATAGAAAATTCATATTTTTGAGATTGTTATTATAGCCTACATTTGTAAAATATAGTAGCAGCCAGATTTGTTGACCCCATTTCCTGACAGTTGTAGGGCTCAGCAAGTTGGGCTCAGAAAGAGGGATAGTCACAAAGTCACCAAGTGAACTTGATTGTCAAGTTTCTTAATCATTGCACTGGTTGTTCAGCACCTTAACAAGTTCATTATACTAGAGCAGAGGTCTCCAACCTCAGCAACTTTAAGACTTTTGGACTTCAACTCCTAGAGTTTCTCAGCCAGTTGGCTGAAGAATTCTGAGAGTTGAAGCCCACAAGTCTTAAAGTTGCCAAGGTTGGAGACCTCTGTACTAGAGTGATTTATTTATTAGTTAAATTTGTATACCACCTGTCTATCAGGCGATTACCAATTAAAAGCCATTGTTCCACATCCTTCCTTATGTAACACATTTTCTGTGATACTGAACAAAAGAGGGGAAGTAGGCAGAAAGAAAATATAAAAGGATTATAAATGAAAGAAGTTTTCAACCCAGAATTTATCCATTCCTTTGTATGTGAATCAGGCAGAGCAATGGCACAATATACAGAGCACAGAATCTCAAGAGGCCTAAAATTGACTCAAAATAGAAAGCCATTGCAGAGAAAACGAAGGACCAGACTATGAGTTACACTGGAAGGATGAAAAATGGTTGTGATTAGCTTAAAGCTGCCTCTAAATAAATTGCCCCTGGTTAGTAGATTTTCTGTTGTGTAGCCATATAAGAAATGTTGTAGCTTCCATGTAGTATTTCTTCCAATTTCTTAAAAGCCTAGAATATATCAGATGCTCTTACCAGCAGGCACAATATTTCTGAAAGAAATATAGACATGACACTACCTTTAGCACTGAGTGCCATTTAGCCAAGTTTAAGGAAAGCCTGCAAAGATTTTCCAAATCCTTAGTAATCCTAATGCTAACATTAATCTGCCCTAGCAACAATCTCTTTCAAAGCTAGCTATAGGAGATGACATATTTATGTACCATATCTGAGCGCTGTTTAATTCCATTTCTCCAAGGTTATCCTGTTTTGTTTTTAAGTTGGGTTTTATAACACCAAATAATTAAAAATATTTTCCTCCAGCTGGATGCTGTTTGACTGAATTGAACTACAGTGCCCAGTATAGTTGATGACTACGGATTATGTGGGTTAGTATAGGAATGGGAGAATGAAATGAAGTATTTTTATTTTGGTTCTTTCTTGAGGGACACCATTGATTTTAGCAATGTGTTCCTACTTGCCTGCCAGCTATTCAATTGCTGTGTAAAAGGCCATTTTATGTTGGACTGATTCCATTCTGATCAAGTTTATAACAAAATCAAAGGCTTTATCTGTGTCATATACAGATTCATCAAATGTCTGTACCTTTTCCTAGCTCAGAGACTCATTTAGCATTTTCCTTTAGATATACTCCCCTTGATGTCAGCCAGATAGATAATTTGTTCAGTAGGGAGGCCATTCACCGTCTCACAATGAAAACAATAATGAAGGCAAGATACTCCACAAGTTGGAAAAACAAGCCAATAACCCAATAAAATGTAGGGGAAGCACATTTTAGGAAAAAGAGAAGGAAGAATATTAAACTAAAACCATTACACAGATCTTGGCCTTACAGTCATTTGGGAAGTTTATACGATCCCCTTTCCTCTTATTTCCTTAGACAATACAGCTGTCTTGCTATGGTACATCATAAGCACAAATGTAAAAGAGTTGAAAGAATGGAATTACGAAATATATTTTGTAGTGTGAATGTTATTCTAGACTTAGCTTACATGCCTTATGTATTGAGTTATATATAGAAGTTTTAATGTTGTAATGTAAGTGGTCGCATATCAGGTAGCCTTCCAGTTTTGTGCTTCTCATGAGGGAATGTTGCAAAGCACTTGGACCAGATGCCTGCTGAGTGTGATACAACAAGAGAGACCAAACATTCAGGGTGGTAATGGAAATTTAGAAAAAGGGAAGCCAAGTCTCTTTCCCCTCGTCTAGGCACATGATGTATAAGTATTGCCAAACTGATTTCTGAATCTTAAAGCTGGGGCTCTCCTTGAAGAGCATCCGGAGGCTGCAGTTAGTGCAGAATGCGGCCGCACGGGCAATTATGGGAGCTTCCCGGAACTCCCATGTTACATCTTTCCTGCGCAAGCTGCACTGGCTTCCTGTGGCCTTCCGGGTGCGATTCAAGGCGTTGGGACTTACCTTTAAAGCGCTCCATGGCTTGGGACCCGGGTACTTACAGGACTGCCTGTTGCCACCATCAGCCTCCAACCGACC
>JANHFJ010007831.1:290233-300888 GCA_032468195.1 Cerberus rynchops | reverse complement strand
GACTCATGCAGTATACAGGTCCTCGATGGAAGGCAGGCTGATAGTAATTGTTTTTTCTGCAGTTCTGATTATGCTCTGTAGTCTGTGTCTATTTTGTTGGGTTGCAGAACTAAACCAGACAGTTATAGAAGTGCAGAGAACTGACTCAATAATTCCTCTGTAGAATTCTATCAGTAGCTCCTTGGGCAGTTTAAGCTTTCTGAGTTGGTGCAGAAAGAACATTCTTTGTTGTACTTTTCTGATGACATTTTTTATATTAGGTGTCCATTTTAGATCTCATTTTAGATCTATCATAATAGAACCTAGATTTTTCAAGGATTCTACTGTGTTGTCTAGTATTGTAAGAGGTGGTAGTATGGGAGGGTTTCTCCTAAAGTCTAGTGTTAGATTGGTGGCTGTAAAGAAACGTGGAGACAATTACCTGGAAATCTTCTTTATTACAGCTTAGATACTAGGCGAGGGCTGGCAGCCGGAAGCTCCCTTTTATAGGGAGCTGCCAGCTGCCAGCCAATCAGAACAAACCTTTTTCCCGCATCAGGCGCAAACGGGAGGGAAATCTTGCCATGCCTGCATGAACATAACACCCCTCCCCACCCAGCTGGAGACTTACTATCTCCGGTGATTATGCTGGTTCATAATCACAAAAGTAATTTGGTTGGCATCGTGCTCTCTGCAATCTGCGCAGGAATGCTCTCACTTCTTTGAAGTTGTTATCCTGACCAGTCATGCTTCTGTCTTCTCCTGCTGGGGCTTCTCTCCAGGATGCTACAATAGTCAGGCCTTGGTGGCTGCTCTCTTGCCTCTTCCATGACCTGGACCTGCCAGTAAGTCCTCTTGTTCCGGTGCCGCCTCCCTAGTTGCTTCTCCTGGTCCCTCGAGGGCTTGAGGCATTGATGTCTCTGCTGCCTCCCCAGCCATGCCCTGCAACAGACCTTCTCTCCCCCTCTCAGCTGGTCTCCCATCCTCCAGTCCAGTTACTCACTTCTGCAGCTGGTTGATGTGGCACCGCCACTCCCAGCCATTGGCTAGCTCCACCCGGTAGGAGCAGGGGCCTGTTATTGCTGTGACTCTGGCTGGTAGCCACAGTGGGCACCCTGTAAAGTTCCTTGTGAACATGACATCCTCACTCTCAAAGGTTCTAGTCTCATTGGCTGCATGAAGAAGGGGTGTCCAGTGTGTATTCTGGGTGCATCCTGTTGAGGGTTGTGCAGAGCTTCCTCCCCATCAGGAGTTCTGCTGAGGACCTGTTGGTGGTCGAGCTGGGGGTGATGTGTTGCCTTAGGATGTACTGGTTGATGCGCTCCTGCCAATCCCTTGGCCCTAGCTGGCCAACACTTCCTTCACCAATTGCACCACCCGTTTCACATGTCCATTCCCAGCCAGATGGAAGGGTGTGACCAGGGCATGTCACATCCCCTGGGCCACCAGGAAGGTCTTGAATTGGGTTGCTGTGAATTGCGGCCCATTGTCTGAAACAAGTACATTGGGTAGCCTGTGCGTGGCAAACAGTCTCTTAAGAATTTGTATGGTTGCTTCAGCCATTGTTGCTTTCACGGGGGCTACTTTTAGCCATTTGGAGTATGTGGCTTGCTTGCCCAATAGTTTGTGCAGGGGCTTGGTGACTGTTGCTTTGTGCTGCAAGAAAATGCTATAAAAATACGGCAGACCAAGAAATGCCTGTAATTCCATCTTGGTTTTTGGTGTGGGAGCTTCCCGTATTGTCTGGGTCGGCCATCTGTATTTTATTATTAAGTATAGAAAAGCCCTTGATTGATTTACCATGTGAGGTTGTTGAATACATTTAGAGAAGTGGAAATCCCAAAATATCTCATTGTCCTCATGCAAAACCTACACAGGATGGGAAACCAGACTATATACTCTCTATTTATTCAGCCTATATGTCAATATATACATATTGAGAGAGGCTGGCCTGGAAGAAAATTTGAAAGTTCTAAAAGTGGTGAAAGAAACATCAGTAACCTGCACTATACTTCGTTACTTTGAGAGCTGAAAACGCAGGTATTCGTTCATGCAGATTATTACAGGGTGCAATAATTTTGAGAGTCAGACAGTGGAAGGAATTAAATGAAATAAAACATTGAAGTCGAAGAGAGGAAGGGAAGTGCTTTTGAAGTTGAGGACAGAGATTGATGTGGTTGGAGGTGAATACTAAAGAAATCATGAGCTCTTATCTGGATTTTACTTTTAAAAAAATAGATGTAAAAACCATATTAAAAAGCACAGGTTGCATGAAAAAAAATGATACTTTGGAAATGCAAACTGCTTCTGGAGTTATTTTTTAGTGGAACTTTGCCTAAATTACTCATCCTGAGATAAAGTAAGCAACAAAATGGACAAGAATTTGCTGATGCTTTCAGGTAATTTTAACTTCAATATTTTAGATAACAAACAACTGGCTTAATCTATTTCTATTATGTTTATGAGTGAGCAAAAATAAAACATCAAAATTTGACTTTGAAATTCCTATGCCAAAGGAGCTTTGGCACAAAGATATTTTTCAAGCTATTTGATGCTCCTTGAAGCTAGAAGGAACTCTGGGAATCATATTCTGAATGAATAACACTGAATGCACTTTGGATGCACAACTGAACACACACCTTTACAGTGCTATATTATTTTCAATACCATGTATTGTCTAATCTGTTTTCCCAATATTTGGATGAAGATAAACATATCCGTATCCTCAAATGTCCATAAAATGTAATTATTGCATATAAATGACATCTATGTATGAATCCATAGGATTCAAGTGCAAATCAACTCAGGTTTGCTATTCTTTACTTAACAGGTCATACAATAATGTCAGCCTGCTTAAATGAATTGGGACTTATATAATAAACTACCATAATTTCACAAATACCCCAAATATCCAGGTAAACAATATATGACCATGTGTATGTTGTTGGACCATATGTCCCATTATTCTTTAGTACAAACTATCTTGGTTATAGAGTTGGAATTATCACTTTTTTGTGGACCAGATGCTCATCTCTGCTCAATACATTCACCCATCTGGGGAAAATATGCTGGATATCCTTATTTTGTAGAATTATAAGGGTGTAACTATAACCTATTATTTGCTTGTCCCAAGTTTGAGTATTGCATCATAGTCCTAACCAGCTTTCCTTAAAAAAATTTTTTTTTGTTTACATATCAAGCTTAAATTACTCATTAAACTGTGTGTCATCTGGGTATACAACAATTTCCTTAATAATTATTATACTTTCCCAAACATTACATAATATCATGCTCTACTATAATTCCATACATTACAACTTGTAGATTAATAGTCATTTCCTATTTCTTACCATATATGATATCTTTTCTTTATTTCATATATTTAGTCTTGATTAAATCCATATTTCTACATTTTTTTTGGTCTAACCATTGATAAAATACCTTCCATATCTTATAGTAATAGTTTTGCATTTTTTCCTTAATTTCCAACATCAATCTATTCATTTCTACACATTCTATATTTTTCTGATCACTGCCCTCTCTGTCGGGATCTCTTCATTTTTCCAATATTGTACAAATACAATCCTGGCTGCTGTTAATACATGTAAAATCAAATATACATTTTCCTTGCTATATTTCTCCAGCAGAATGCCCAATAAAATGATCTCTGGTTTTAGATCAATATGTTGTTTTATCATTTTTTTCCAACCATGTATGTATCTTTGTCCAAAATTGTCTTGCTACTGGGCATATCCACCACATATGATAGTATGATCCAGGTGTCTGATGACATGTCCAACATTTAGCTGAATTGTCCTTAAAGATCTCTGCCAGTCTCACAGGTGCTAAATTCCATCTATAAAACATCTTGTATAGGTTCTCTTTGTATGCAGTTGATATTGTCAAATTATAATTTCTATCCCATAATTTCTGCCACTTATCCAACTTTATTGTATAACCAAAATTCTTTGCCCATACAATCATTGTCTCTTTCACTTGTTCTTCCTCCATCTTAGTACCTAATAAATAAGTATATGTTTTCTTTATCAGTTTTTTATCCGTCCCTATCAATATTTGATCTAATTCTATTAATTCCTTGTAGAAACCATATGTCTTAGCATTTTTCTCATATCTAGAATGTATCTGCACTTGTGCAAACCATGTCATGTCAATCCCTTGCTCAATTCTTGTTTTGTTTTGAGTTCCTCACTTATATTCAAAATATCTTTATATCTTACAATATTCTCTGTCACATTCAGATGAGTCAGCACTTCTATAGTGGAAAGCCAGATCGGAATTTTCAAATAATGTTGTTTCCTCATTTTCTCCCATACCAACAATAATGCATTCCTAACATAATATCTTTGAAAGTACTGATGTATTCTATTTTTCTCATACCACAAAAAGGCATGCCAACCCAATTGCAAATCATGTCCCTCCAATATCAATACTCTAATGTCTCAATACAATCAATTCTTTCACCTATGTCAATATCTCAGCATGATAATACAATTCGAAATCTGGTAGTCCAAAACCTCCTCTGTTTTTTGAATCCTGCAGCATTTTAAGATTTATTCTAGCTTTTTTACCTTGCCATGTACAATTCAGTACCATTTGATTAAGTTCCTCAAAATATATTTTTTCCAATTTTATCGGTATTGTTTGGAATAAATATAATAGTCTCGGTAATATATTCATTTTTATAGTAGCTATTCTACCAATTAATGATAATTGTAGGTGTTTCCATTTTTCTAAATCTGCTTTGATTGACTGCAATAGTTTATAGTAATTATTTTCTTTGATAGTTACACATCTTGCTGTTAATTGGATTCTTAAGTAGTTCATTGTCTTAACTATCTAAATGCCCATTCTATGCACTACTTCATTTTTTTGTGTAACCGTTAAGTTCTTCACCAAAATCTTATTTTTTCTTCTTCTTTATTTTTAAACCTGCCACTTCTCCATATCTATTGTATCTCCATATCTATCTCCATGTATCTACTTTTTCCAATAATTTAGGTCCTGGTTTTTGCGGGTTTTCCAGAATGAAAACTAAATCATCCTCAAATGCCTGTAATTTATATTTTTCTTTTTTTATCTCCATGCCTTCAATCTCTACATCTTGTCAGATACTTCTATTTAAAGCTTCCAATGGACATCCTTGGCTTGTGCCTTTTTTAATACTAAATTTCTCCATTCACCATTACCCTTGCTGTTTGCTTGTAATAAATTGCCTTAATCATATTTCTGAATCTCTTCCCAAAGTCCATTTCTTTTAATTGTAAGAACATGAATTGCTAATTCATATTATCAAATGCTTTCTGTCCATCCAGGATAATCAACACCATTTGTTTTTCTGGATGTGCTTCATAGTATTCCAAGGTATTTAGAATCATTCTCATGTTATTTTTAATTTGTCTTTTAGGGAGAAAGCCAATTTGATCTGGATGTATCAATTCATTCAAAAATATTTTCAATCTTTCTGCAATTATTGATACATATATTTTATAGTCCACATTTAGTAATGATATTGGTCTATAATTCTTTATCTAAGTCTGTGTCTTCTTTCGGTATGAGAATTATATATGCTTCAATCGAGTCAGGTACCTTTGCCTTTAATAGTACCTCATTAAACAGCTCCAACATTGGTAAACATAGGGAGTTTTGTATGTTTTTATAAAGTTCAGCCATGTGGTCCTGGTGTTTTCGCATTTTTTTGTTTCTTAATTGTTTCTGTTAATTCCACCATTGCAATCCATTCTGTTAACATAGTTTTCACTGTTTCTGGTTCTTTTGGTAAGTTGGCTTTTCCTAAATATTGTTCAATTCTTTCCTCTGGAATCTTCTCTTTATTGTACAATTCTCCATAATAATTTTGAGTCACTTTCTGTTTATCAGTGTTTTGATGATGTAAACTTCCTTCTTTGTCCATTAATTGATAAAGCAGTTTCTTTTGTCTTTCCTTTTTCAAAAGGTATGCCAACCATCTTTTGTGCTAGTTCTCCTTTATCTGTTAGGTCCAAATTGTGTTTTACTACTTCCATCTGTTTTTTTAGGTTCTTCTTTTGCAGATCTTTTTGTAGTTCTGTCTCTAATTTCTTGTATTCTTCTTCTAATGTCTTTTTTTCCTGTCTCTTCTTTCTATTCTTCTTCCCTATATATGTTATAGCCAGTCCTCTAATATATGCTTTTGCAGTATCCCATACATTTTGTGCTGAGGTTTCTTCCACTCTAGTCTCCTTAAAGAAAAATTCCAATTCTTTATCCATGGACTGGTTGAATTCCTTGTCCTTTAGAATTGTTTGATTCAATGTCCATCTCAGTCTTTTCTTTTGTTTTTTCCATATAACTCTTAATGGATTGTGGTCTGCCCATATCCTTGATTCTAACTCTATATCCTGTACCAATGTTTTTAATTCATCCATCATCCATATCATATCTATTCTTGACCATGAGCTATGTCCATTTGAATAAAATGTATATTGTTTTTCCTTTGGATGTATCTCTCTCCAAACATCTTGAATAGCTAGTTCTTCTTTCATTTTAAAAAATGAGTTTGTGTTTTCCTACTAGTCAAGTGACTAGTCAGAGACCTCACTACCAGACACACTGGACCCCTTATAGTTTGCCTATCGCCATAACCGCTCAACTGACGACACCATCTCTCACCTCCTCCACACCTCACTCACTCATCTGGATACTGGAAAAGGGAACTATGTTCCCTTTGGACTCTTTGCTCTTGTGGACTACAGTTCTGCATCCAACACCATAATCTCCTCCACACTCACTGGCAGGCTGAAGTACCTGGGCCTCAGCCCACCCCTATGTCGGTGGATCTCCAACTTTCTAACTGGGAGACTGCAGGTTGTAAGAATGGGCGGGCATGTCTCAACCTCACTCACCCTCAACACTGGAGCTCCCCAGGGCTGTGTTGTGAGCCCCCTGTTATACTCCCTATACACGCATGACTGCATGGCCACTACAGACTCCACCACCATCATCAAGTTCACTGACGAACATGTTAGGCCTGATCTCCAATAACAATGAGATGGCCTATCTAGAAGAGATCAGAAATCTGGAGATCTGGTATCAGAAAAACAACCTCCTTCTTACTGTCAGCAAGACAAAGGAGCTGATAGTGGACTTTAGCACAAAACAGAAGAAAACATACCATACCCCAGTCATCAACAAGAGCCCAGTGGAAAGAGTGGACTACTTCAGAGAACTATGTGGCCACATCTTGCAGAACCTGACATGGACCTGACACATCAACACTGTGATGAGGAAGGCCCGGCAATGCCTATATCATCTCAGACAACTGAGAGACTTCAGATTGCCCCCCAAAGTGCTCAGTAACTTCTACTCTTGCACAGTAGAAAGCATCCTGATGAGCAACATCACTACCTGGTTTGGAAACAGCACCATGCAGGACAGGGAGTTCTACAGAGGGTGGTGCGCATAGCAGAGTGCATCATCCGCACCAAGCTCCCTGAACTGTACTCCATCTACAACAAACGATGCCAGACCACAGCCAGTAAGATAGTAAGATAGTGAAAGACCTCAACCATCCCAACAATGGACTGTTTGCTATGATGCAGTCAGGAAAGTGCTTCTGCTCCCTGAAAGCCAACAGAGAGAGACAAAGGAGAAGCTTCTTCCCACAGGCAATATGGACCCTAAACCATAAATCATAACAACCAGAACTAAACAGCATTTCCATAATCTACCTCATTCCTAACTTATTCTTCTACCCTGTTTAGACTATTCTCTTGCTCTACTATCTATTGTTGCGAACTGTCACATATGCATTTCACTGCATTTCGTACCATGTATGGCTGTGTATGTGATGAATAAAATTTGATTTGATTTGATATTGTGTTAGTTAATTTATTGGTTTTGTAATCCAATTCTGTGTCAACAATAGCATTAAAGTCCTCTAATATACATATATTTTCATATTCCAGTTTTATAATTTTTTAATACACTTTATCATAAAAATCTTCTTGTTTAGTGTTTGGCACATAGATTCCTACCAGGAGTATCTGTTTTATGTCAAATGTTATCTCTACCATCAGAATTCTCCTTTCTCCATCTACAAAAAACTTTAATGGTTTCTTTTATATAAAAAGCTTCTCTTCTTTTCTTATGATGCCAAAGAAACAAAAAGTGTCCCAATTTATAGGTATTCTAATAGTTTATGATATTGTTGTTTAATGTGAACCTCTTGCAGACAAATTATATCCAAATTCAATTGTCCCAATTTGTTAAAAGTCTTTCTTCTTTTAAATGCTGAATTTAGTCCATTTATGTTGATTGATATTAAATTTAAATCTTCCATGATTTAGCTGTAAAGATGGGTTTTATTGCTGTAGTCATTCTAATTTCTCTTGGTTCTCTTTGTTCTTTTGCCTTTGCTCCTTCCAGCTTTGTGCTTTCCTCTTTCTCTTCTTCTTTCTCAGCTTCTATTTGTTGTATTTCACCTCCTCCTGCAGCTTCTTCTTGTTTCCTGTTCTCTTTCTCCAATATTTCTCTTGATTCTTCTTGTGTAAGAAAACAATCCTCATAGACTTTTTTTTGCTTTTTTTGTTGAATCCAATCTGTATCTCTGTTCCATCCATGTCACTAGGATACCCTCTGGGATCAACCACCTAAAATTCACTTCATTCTTGATAAGTTGTCTTGTTAAAAATTGGTAGTGTTTTCTTATTTCTCTTACTCTTCCCGGAATCTGCTTTAACATTGTTATTTCTTTTCCTTTGTAGTTTTGGTTCATCTTCTTCTTTTTGTAGTATTATCATCTTAATCACTTTTTTTAGTAAATCACACATGCACCTCTCTTGGAAGCCTATTCCTTGTTGCATATCTGGTATGCACTCTAAATATTTCGACTATCTCATTCATTATCTGTTCTTCCGAGGTCTCTAATGCTGGTGCCAGCAACTCTGCCATTATATTACAAGGTCTTCACCCCTTTCTTCCTCCATATTCTGAAAATGCAGATAGTATTCTGCTTTATCCATTTCCAATGAAATTATTGTTCTCTCATGGCTTTTATTTGTTGATGAAAATTTACTATCCATCTCTTCCATTTTTTTCCTGTCTGTTTTGCCTTTTCTTCCATCTTCTGTATACTTGTTCATTTTTAGACATCAATTGTTGAAGGTTCTCTATTTTATCATCTATCTTTCCCATTCTATCCTTCATATCTTTCATTTCTATTTTCATGTCTTCATGCATTGATTGGATCATGGTCTTTATTTCCAATTACATTGTGTTTGATTTTTCTTGCTGAAGCATAAGATCCAAAGTCCTTTGACCCACTGGGCTGGAAGTTGCTGGTGATGATGCAGAGGAAGATGCAGATGCAGTTTTCTTCATTTTGCTGTCTTTATTTCTGTTTTGCAATCATTTGTCTCATTGGCTTTTACTTTACTCTCATCCTTTTGCTTTCATTCTCAAGAAAGCAGAGATATATTTTGCATATTCATGTACAGAAAAGAATTACTACATCATCATCAAACTTAGCATGTTTTATAATGGATAAGAGAGAAGAAATGAAATCTAAAGGTCCTGAACAAAATGTAGTAGTAAGATAAATATTTTTTACTGTGCCTATATGAGAGTTATGAACAAAAAATATTGAATGTCAAGAGAAACTAGACATAACATAGAGTTCTGATCAGATGAGAGATCATATGAAAAACATTTTTCAGGATCTATCAAACTCTATTTTGGGTGACATAGTTTCTTCCTACAAGCATAATTTCTTCAGTTCCCAAGTACTCCTCTACCCATAGAGATTTTTTCTACTCGTGGAACCTTTTTTAAAAGAGTGAAAGCTTTTTAAAAGTACAGTATTGGCCTCTAGGAGCCTGCTATATTTCTCTACCTAATGCTCTAGGCCAGTGGTGTCAAACTCAAGGCCTGCATGCACCTCCTTGGACCCTGTTTTGGCTGGCAGGGAGCTATCAAAACAAACTAAAAACAAATGTTTTTAGAAATGTTTCCCCTTTTGCATTTGAGCATCCAAGAAGGGTCAGAAAGGAGAAAGGAAAGAGGAAAGACAAAGAAAAAGAAGATGAAAAGAGAGCAAGAAAAGAAAAATAAGGAAACAGGAATGAAGAACAAATTAGAATAAAGAGAGAAGGAAAATGAAGAAAAGGAAGGAAAGAAGGAAGGAAGGAGAAAGGGAGGAGATTATAATGAGAGTGAGGGAGGATCTCAGGGAAGTCCTGCCTTAGCACTTGGCCCCCACAGGTGTCTCTGACATGAATCCCATGTCACACCCACCATGGTCACATCACCTGGCCATGCCCACCCCAGCCATGCCCCATGGCCATGCCTCTCACACACCCAGGGCCCTCCAAGGTCAAACACAATTCTGATGCAGTCCTCAATGAAATCGAGTTTGATGCCCCTGCTCTAGGCCAAGGGTACCCAACCATGACAACAGGAAAGGCAAGGCAAGGCAAGGAAGGGAAGGGAAAAGGAAAGGAGTAGGAAAAAGAAAGGAAAGGTGTATGAAAAGGAAGGAAGACTGATAACCAAGATGAATGAATCCTTTGTGCTGAGAGTTTTTTGGATAAAATGGAGAGAGTCAGGTCGATGGGTAATTAATTTGTCTTTCAGAAATCCCAGGATGTCCTTCCAAGAAAACAGAGTCACCTGGCATACCA
>JANHFJ010007831.1:16683-29848 GCA_032468195.1 Cerberus rynchops | reverse complement strand
ATTTTGAGCCCAGCATGAAAGTAACTTTAGGGGATAAACAAGTTTGGACATGTGCTGCCATCTCCTGAGACATTAAGCATAGATGTAAATATTTAGCTTAAAATAAGAAAACATTATTGTAATGTAAGGCATTTTCAAGGTCAGTTTGGTTCAGCAGTATGCCTTCCCCTGAAAAATCACTGTGCTGTGATTAAATCATCAGACTATTCAATGTCTTCATAAATGGAAAGCTTTTAGTGGTATACACCTGTATTAATTTCTGTAATACATTTTACTGTTTTTCCTTTAGGAGCTTCAAGAAGAAACATAGGGGATAGTAACTGCTCAGAGCTACCCAGTGACCTCTCCATGATGAAGTAAGAACCTAGATCTCTTGGGCCCCCAGTGCCATATCTTAACCTCAACATTGGCTTTCACCGCATTTTATGTACTCTAGTGCTGTATTTTACAACAGGGTACTATATTACTTTACATTATATTATGTATTTCTTGTTAGCATTTCAGATTTACTGAGCATTCTCAACTGGATGACAAAAAAACAACAACAAAATAAAATAGTTAAACCTTACTAAAAGTATACAGTAATATAGTCAAGATACATTAGTGCTGCATAAAATCTCTAGATGATAATTTGGAATCTTATATGGTACTATCCTGGTACTCAACTGCTTTGAAATCCATTGGATTTAGTACGCAAGGCATTTTGACATGAAAATTTTGTCCTGGTATTCATTGTTTGTTTGGTACTCAATGCACGAGCTAGAACTTGACCGTCTCAGCTGCCTTGTGACTCACTACATTATTCCTTATGGGAAAAAGTTGTTTGGTGCTTAATTGTTTTTTTGTACTCATCACAACTCCCGGAACCAATTAAGGATGAGTATTGAGGTACCACTGTATATTGGTTGAACAAAAATGTAATTCAGGGTGGAGACAGTTGTTTGGTTTACAAGAATTGCATTAAAACATAAACCAAAGTAATTTATTTTAAAGCTAGATATAGCTATTCTGTAGGAAATATATTCTAATTGGACAGCACTATATTGTTTTGTGTAACTTATGAAAAGTTACAATTGAACTTTTGTACAAAAGGGTACAAAAGAAAATATTTTATATAGTTAATTTTGGTAGGGGCAAATCAAATGAATAGTTTTCCATTCAAATCATTTTGTTTCTTCTCCTTCCCCACCTCTAGTTGCACTCAATGTGCATGTCCATATTTGCTTTAGACGATCCATCCTGTAATCCTCCACAGATGATTTCGAGAGAGATTAATTTCCCCAGCAGACAAACACTACTGGATTTAATTAAAATATTTCTGGCATCATTTGACTGCAATTCATTTCTTGTAATGTGTGGTCATGCCTTGCCTGAATTATTTTTCTTATATCCAAAATATATTCCCTGAAACAATGCAACATCAGCCAGAATTTCACATTTTTAGTGCAATCTAAATTACACTAAATTTATTTCCAGCAACTTAACAAAACTATCTACAACACACTAAGTTCTTCGTTACAGGATCATGTAGCAACTACCTAAATATAACTTTTGAAAGTAGGCCATAAATGAAGTGTGCATTTTGTTTTAATTGTCTGTAGAAATCTTATTAAAATACAGGTAGTTCTCGACTTCAGACCAAAATTGAGCTCAAAATTTCCACTGATAAGCAACATGGGTGTTAAATGAGTTTTGCCCCATTTTATGACTTTTCTTGCCACAATTGTTAAAAGAATCACTGCAGTTGTAAAGTTAGCAACATGGCTGTTAGTGGGTTTGGCTTCCCCACCATTGATTTTGCTTGTCAGAAGGAACACTGCAAGTGTCATAAATACATGACAGTTGCCAAATGCCCAAATTTTGATCATGTGACCATGAGGATATTACAATGGTAATAGGTGAAAAGGGGTGTTAAATCACTTTTTTTCAGTGCCATTGTAACTTCAAACAGTTATTAAATGAATGGTTGTAAAGTTGAGAAGTACCCATAGCACAGTAGTTTAGATGTAGTAACGAACATTTCAGAAATCTTAAAATCTGCTTAATCTCAGCTTTAAAATAACTTTTAATGTAACGTTATTGAACACCTATCACTAAGTGATTCAAGAATCCCAAACCTTAAGAACCCATTCTTAAGTGGGTTGGCTTGAAAGTAGTGTATGGCTATGCTCCTGTTTATATAAGTGAATCCATTTACCAGCTGCCTAACTATTACTCATAAGGAACCTACAAAGACTGAAGATCTCTGTGAAATGCTTTCCAGGAGGCATAAAAATAGTCTTCCCGCAACTGTCTGTGCATAAGTACTCTTTCTACATAAATAGAGAGGATGATCCAAACCTTGTTTTTCCTGCACACTTCAAACAAGGGAAATAAAATTTTGAATTCTTATTTGATAATCACACAATAGAATATTTATGATGTGATGTTTAAAGAGTTGTTTATTTCCTTGTTGAACTTCTAGAGATACGGACTATTGTCTTATTTTAAAACGGGGACATGATTATTCATTTCCAAATGTCAAAATTAAGTATTATTACAAAGTTAGTTATCATAGAAAAAGTAGGTACATTTTTTCCAGCCAAAATAAATTCTTTATTTTTATTATTCAAACAAAAATATAGCAACTGTACAATGACAGCAGATACTCAATTCATGATTAATGCATTTTGAACAGTCAAGGGCAAGAGGAATTACAGCTTTACTTAAACATGCAATTTATACATTCCAATCATAAAAGGTCAATTTTTCCCATCCCTTAATAAAAATTAAAAACAAATGGTAGGAACAAATGCAAATGGAGAAAAAAATTAACAATATTAATAAAGACATTTATTTTAAATTCCCAAATACATATTTTTCTTTATAAATAACCTTCTCAAGTAAACTATATTTTTTATGATGGATTTAGAGTATCAATATCTAGGTTTTTGAGTGGAGTGACTAATTTCTTTGGAAGTTCTGTGTTTTCTTGAAACTGGAATAATATAGCTACTGCTCTCTCCAATATAAAAATGTATTATTACTAGATATGTAATCCACTAAAACCTTGAAAGTTTGGATAATATCAATTCATATATTGTTGAGCTTACTGGATGATTCTGTTCTGAGCCATAATTAAATATGGAACTTAATATTCAGATTTTTCTTACACATTTATTTGGATGTATACAAAAAGGATGTACATATAAAGTTGTATTGTAGCATAAAAACTCATTTTTAAAAAAAATACCTGTTTAGAAATACATTTAATGCTATACCAAAATTTTGTAGATAATGAACTAAGTGCTTCAAACCATAGCTATCTTTATATGATTTTCCACAAACTGACACATCCTATTAGCTTTGTTATTTTCTAATGTAACCTTTCTGTATCTTTCATGTTTGATACTGCTGCTTTTGTTGATACTATGAAAATTTGTTGATTTTCATGTTTGATACTGCTGCTTTTAATAGAAGAAATTTTTAAAAACAGTTTCCCCATATAGCAATAAAAGCAGCTTTCATGTATAATAAAGTTTCTGAGTATATAGTACATACACACACACACACACACACACACACACACACACACACACGCACACACACGCACACAAAGTGGGGTGGGGAGGTGGCTAAAATTTCTGTAAAAGTCTCCATTAATCTGGATAATTCTTAATCAGGAAAAAGATTGATCTATTTTTTTCGTCAGGTCAGAAGTAATTCATAGATAACAATACAAATTCAGATATAGACATAGTAAACAAAGGAGTAACAGATTAAGCACTAATTATGCCAGATTTAAAAAATGCATTTAATAAACAATTGAAGCGAGTTGCTAAGAAACTTTTTTAAACATACAATTTGTTTGACATATATTAAAGCAGAGGCAACTTTTGAAGTGCACTTTGTAACAGGTTGCCTAGCTTTGGGTAAAAAGCCAGCCATCTCTTAGATCTCTAGTTATTATTTAAAATTTCATAGCTGAATCACGTTTCAATGAAAATGTTCCTCAGTGAATGCAATGTACTAAGTTATGGTGTAGATTTCAGGAGTAAAAGAAAATTTGGAAAAAAAACAAAACAAAAAACCAGCATACCTTTTCAAAAAAGCCTAAATTTCATCCAAATAATATGAGCTAGTTATAGTCAAGGCCAGGACATTAACTTTCTTCTTCGTGATGGGAGATTATGCATGAATATAAACTATAATGCAATAAAGTACGGCCTCATTTACTCATCTGACTGTCTATATGAGTTCACAACTAATTCTCCTCCTTACTAAGTCACTATAAATTGCAGTTTGAAAAAGCTGTGAAAGACTTTTATGTCACCCACTTCTGGTGCAATCTATATTCCATGTAAATCAAAGGTAAAAAAAATCTTAGCTCCTATAGGTAGTTGAGTTTAGGGTCAGTTGGGACCAGAATTCTGGTTGCTAAACAATGCAGTTGTAAAGCACAATGTTACATGACTGCACTGCTTAGTGACAGTCCTAATTGCTATCCTAACTCCAGATGTGCAGGTCGTTAAATGAGAAGTGGAGGTGGTCCAAGCGTAGGAATACTGAGAACGAGGACTGCGTAGGCTGCCTACAAGGGGTGCTGCAATGTGGCATGACCTCAGGAAGGCTGGGGCACTCACGTGTTCAAATGCAGGGAGGTCAGAAAAAGAATATGCCATAGCTCAGGGGCTTCTTGGAGCATTGTGGTTCTGAGGTTTCAAGAGAACCCTGAGCTGCATGAAAACTGTAGCTGCCATTGAAAGCCTCAACTACCACAGCCTGGCCCAACACCATGGCACACAAGAGCTTCTTGCCATGCTGCAACTCTGGGGCTGGGCTTTGTGCCATAGTTCAGGGGCTTCTTGTTGCCCCAGAGTTGTGGCGCTTCATGAAGCCTCTTTCTGCTAAGCTGCTGGACCAGGCCTGTAGTTCTGGGGCTGAAAGAACCCTTAAATCACAGTGCAAAGCCTAACCCCAACCCCGCCCATCGCCAAGAAACCCTTAAGCATCATATGCTGCTTCTGAGTTGGGGCTGACTCTGGATTGCAAGAAACTCTGAGCCGCAGCTCAGTGCAAAACCTTTCACACAAGAAGCTCAGCTCTAGCCCAAGCACAAAGGGCCTTCTGTTGCAACATGGCTCTGGGGCTGCAAGAAGCCTGAGTACAGTGTGAAGTCCAGCCCTAGCCCGGCCCACTTCTGTCCACTCTGGGAAGCCACAGCTGTAGTTGCCCAGGCCACCTTGCATTCCACGACTCCTGCTACCCTGCTGTCCCCACTTGACCTATCTCCAGCTGCTGATGAGGCTTTCCCAGCCTGGTTCCCAGCAGCTCCTGGCTGCATGAGGCCATTTTCCACCGTCTCACAAGGAAGCCATTGTGCACAACCTGGGGAAGAGAGTCTCATGTTTTCGGCAGCTGCCTTGCAAAGGGTTTAGGCTGGTATGCTTGGTCAGCAATGGAAGAAAGATGGTGAAAGTCGGCTAGGGTTGCAGAGGCTGCATAATGCAGAGAGCCAAAAGGATGTAGATGGGGTGTGATGGGGACACAGGTGGCTGAAGGGAATTGAAGCACTCCTGCAGGCATTCAAGTATGGGCAGGCTGCCCAATGCCTGAATGCCACAATTGTAAATTTGACCAGTCTTAAGTCCCTTCATTCAGTATGGTCATAATTGTGAATGGTTGCTGAATGAATGGTCATAAATCAAGGACTAACTGTATTCAAGCAAGTATGCAATATCTTTACCATATACAAAGTTACTGCACTGTCATATTAATTAATTAGTCAAACTTCATCATTTAAGTTCTAATTGAATATTACTAATTTAAATAAAAAGGTGATGGTAAAGGTTTCCCTATCCAGTCGTATCCAACTCTAGGATGCAATGCCAAGGGAGCCAGAATTGTCCAAAGACATTTTCTGTGGCATGTGGCCAGCATGTCTATATCCCAAAGGCACACCTAATGCTGTTACCGTCTCACCTAAGTGGAACCTATTAATCTTCTCACATTTGCATGCTTTCGAACTACCTGATGGGAAGAAACTGGGGCAGGAACAGGGGCTCATCCTGTTACACAGTGCTCAAGTTTTTGCAGCTGACAAGCTCAGTGTCTTTAACCACTGATATACAAAACAACTTGCATTCAAACTGATTCAATTATTTTTGGAGTTTTAAACATCAAACAATGACACTTAGTATACTGTTTCAAGTTCAAAACACTCCCAAAAGAATTGAAATAACCATTTTGCAACTGAAATGGTGCTTTTCAAATTGGAGACAACTTAGATTCAAAGCATACTGCACATTCATATATGCAAGATACACTTTCTGTGTTATGTGAAAAAGCAGAAATGGATAAACATTTATATTCTCTTTCTGCTTCAATCCAGACTATCTAGAGACACAGTTTAGTAATATCTTTTTTAATATTCAATCCATGAAGCTACACCTGACATGTCTGACGATGTACTAAAGTGTTTTAAGGTTAAATTTTATCCAACTGTAGTTTTATACATTGAAAACATACTTAGACCATGTGTGAAATGATCATTAGTACCCTTAACAACAAGCAATTAAAACACAGAACAAGAGAAAGCTCTCATTAAAAATCAGTACTGAGATAAGATCAGTATATTATCAGCCAAGATACTCAAGGTGGCACAAAATGTTATTTAAGCTATCTGCCTCGTAAATACTACTTTCTTTATATTCCACTAGAAT
Source organism: Cerberus rynchops (assembly GCA_032468195.1). NCBI lineage: Eukaryota > Metazoa > Chordata > Lepidosauria > Squamata > Homalopsidae > Cerberus > Cerberus rynchops. The sequence goes on along the minus strand of JANHFJ010007831.1, from coordinate 23,147 downwards.
AAACCTCTTTAAGTCACTTTATCAAACACAATGCATTCTAATCTAATAAACAAGTATTATCAAGCCAATAATTAAAAATAAGTGAAAAAATATCATTTCACACTGATAAAAAACAGTACAAATCTAATAGGAGATACTATAAAAATGCCCTAAAGGAATGACATAAACAAGATAAACCAACAGTCTGTAGTCATATTTATGAAATAAATGAGTAAACTCAATTGCTAGCAAGGCTATAAGGTCTGATAATAAAGTGAAGAGCAAGCTTCCCCTTTCCCTTTTTCTAAACAACAACAAAAAAACCCCTATGATAAAAATGAATACTAAAGGAAAAAGCAAGGCACATAATCAGAGCTATGGTTTGTGCCGCTAATGAAAAATAAAATAGAAAGAAAACAAAATTAAAATGAGATTTTTCATTATACCAGTTTATATAGACTATGTAAGGATTTGTATCTCAGGTCTGGTCATAAGCTGCTAACCTTTGTTTAGTATCAGAGTTTCATCAAGATGCCTTTAAAATTTATAAACAACAGAGGTTTAGTGCAGAAATATAAACAAAGTCAGCACTATTAATAAAAATAAAAGCAGCACATAGTTTTGTTACTCTGCTACACAAAGTTTCACTGCAGAATTGTGATTCTAAAGTACCATTTTTGAAATATATGGCAGCTTGAGGAAGAAAGGAAACATGAAATGGTATCTATATTTGAAATTAATTTTAAAACAAAAAATGCCTTTGTTCATTCCCTATGTAAATTCCCAACATAATTTTAAAAAGTCTTCCTTTCCCTTTTATGAACCAACACAAAGCCAACAAGTGTATTTACAATAAATAAAAAGAAATAAAGTTGCTTACTGTCTCTCACATGAAATCCCACTATTTTATACAGATTATTTTTTAAAAAAAGAACTTGAGCATTCCATACAGCAAAATTCCACATATTCCACTAATTTTAGATCAATTTCCTTTCATGCAACTGTTTTTGTGACATAGTGTATAATGTTCAGGAAAAGTGACCAATTCCTCAACCTTCTGGAGAAGGTTCTCAGGCAACGAACCGGAGGAAAAAGAGGTAAAGGGGGAGGGGGGGGAAAGGTTGCTTGAGCAGTCTTCCATTTTAAAAATTTTGACTCAAATATGTCTATTCAGAAAACTACTGTAGTTTGGTATAATGTTTAAGGCACTAGGTTAGAATCTGGGAGACTGTTGAGTTCTAGTCCACCTTAGGCATGAAGCTAACTCAATGACCTTGGGGTCGGTCACTCTCACTCAGTATTAGAAAGAAACAATGGTGAGCCATTTCTGAACATTGCCAAGAGAACTGCAGACACTTGTGCAGAGTAAAAAATGGACTTGAAGGCACAATCACATTTGGAATAGTAACTTAATGGATAAAACCTCAACTATTCTTTGAATTGGCTAATACTTAAAAATGCTGTAAATGCCAAACATCTACAAAATTAACAGTGTACAAAATTTTATGTATTTTAAATACTTGTTCAATTGTAACAATACTTGTTAAATTGTAAAAATTGTTACCTCTGAAAGGATTAAATAACCATGTATGATTTTTTGGATTATGCAAATATCAAACATTCAACTTAAAAAAGTTACACATACAAAGTATAACCCTAATGTTATTTTACAAACAATGTTTGTATTTTAAATTATGTGAAACCTGTAAAACCTCTCATAGCTAATATGTTAATATAAAGAGTCTGTCTGGAAATACAAAAATAATTGCCCTGCTTTGTCTATTTTCCTCAAAAATCTTATTTTCTCTACGTCATTTTTCTTACACACACACACACATACCTATTTGTTTTTTTCTTTAAAACTAGTTTAATGTTCTGTACAAAAAGTGTTATTTCAGGTGATAAAATCATTGTTTCTCTTAGCTTGTGGATTCGTTACATATAAAACTGTATTGGTATAAATTATAAAAAGGTTGTCAGATTAAATTAATTACAATGTATAATGTAGTTCATATCCATTATATGGCACTTGTTCAACATACAGATACATACATATTACTTTAAATACAAATACCAAAATAAAAAATTAAAAGACCAAGCCAGTACTAAAAATACATTTATTTATACAGGAAACAGGTATGGGAGTGAGTCTTTAAATAATCTGCATCTAACCTGTTTCTGAATCTTCACTGTCGGAGGAGCTGGACTCACTGGTGCTCTCAGATTCTGAAGAGGAGAATCCCTTCATTTTAGAGGAACCAGCAATTACATCCACTTTCTCTGCTGTAACAAGGTAATAGCATTGTCATTGGATCAGACAATAATCCAGAATCTATTCTTGTGCCATGAAACATTCCTGTTAAATATCAGATATTTGGGTATCTGCTCATACAATGGGACTTCATCTTATCTCCCCCTCTCCCAACAGCTCTTCTTTTTACTTCCTCCCCAATCTTTCAGATATAGGTTACTATTGGGGTGTGTGTGTAAACAGAAGAATTCATTCTACTGGCAGATGTAGTCTGTCAGAACATAGATGCTCTTTGAATATCATCCAAAGAACTTTTTTTCAAGTAAAAGATTTCCACAAATTGGTATGTTTTAATAATGAAACACTGGTTGCAGAAGAACAGAAAATATGTTCCGATGCTTCCATTTTCTTGAAAGCAATAAACAATTTAGTTTGCTATCTTCTGCTTTAGGAAACAAGGGAATATGAGTTTTGAAAATTTGAAATTCTCAAATAATTTTAGCATTTTTATGCTCTTATTGTTTTGAAATCTGGCTCTCCCAGTTCTAGTCATTAACTGACCACACAAGTCATTAAATGGAGAACTGTGGAGAGGACCCACTCCCTGTCTTGCTATGCCTGGGAAGTCCAGGTCCTCTCCCCATCTCACTCAGTCCACTTACCTTCAACCTTTTCTGTGGCAGGCTTCATTCTCGCCATTGTTAGGCTTCTTCTCCAAACTACAGTTTGGAGAAGGGGCTTCCAAAGTAATATGGGAAAAGATTAGAAAAATATTTCTAGTCTTGAGAACAATGGCGTTTGCTAGTTTTCCAGCACTCTTCCATGTGCAGAAGAGAACCATTCTGCCAAGCTGCAAAAATGGATGCTTGCATCTTCAAGATCTGAGTACCATTTCTGCAGCCCAGCAGAGGAACTGAGCAATCCACAGTGCATAGAAAGGAACACCTCTGTCAGGCTGCAGAAATTGAATCAGATCTTCAGGTTCTGACCAATGTTTTCACAATTGGCAGAGGGTGTGAACTCCATCTGGCAGGCAGTACTTTCCAGTCAGCCCCCTCCCCCCCCCCAGTCATCTCAATCCTCTCAGCAGCTGGAGGTAACTTGCAATCCCCCCTGCTGGTTTCCCCTTGATTTTCTGGAGAAGACATCAGAGAAGATTGCAAATGATAATCACCTGATTGTGGGGCACTTGGCAACTGGTCATAAATGTAAACAGGTGGCCAAGCATCCACAGTGCAGTCATGTGATCATGCGAGAGGGAGGGCGCACATTTTACAATAGCCAAAAGTGTTTTAAGGATCACAAATCAGCCTTTCTGAGGTTGTTGTAACTTTGAACTGTTGTTAAACAACCTGTTATATGTCAAGAACTACCTGTTTACTGTTCTGGAAAGAATTTAATTTATTGCTGGGAAAAGTAGAATTTCAAAATGAATGACCCTTGCATAAAGTTCATCATGCTCCAATATTAGTATACTTTCTATCTCTGCACCATAGAAAATGATTTAGTACATACGGCTGGGATTTGACACAACTATTCTAAACTTGAAAAATACCTTGAGGTTTCCTTTTTTTCCGTAAACAAGACGTTACATATCGCTCCAGCTCCCGCAAAGTGGATGCCTTTAATGTTTCAAAGTCAATTTCAATCTCATCAGGATTGGAGTTTTTGAGCGAGGGTTCTCTTGATTGGATGATGTGGACAACCCGGCCTAATTTTTCACCAGGGAGCTTGTTAATGTCCAGGCTCAATTGTCTTTTTTCTTCATAAGACATTGGCTTACATTTCTCCTCCTCCTCAGACTCATAAACTGGAGGTGGCTTGGTATTCTTCACAGTCACAGGCTCCTTCTTATTACTTTAAAGAACAATTATCACGCATTACTATATGAAACAAAATGATTCCCTAATTTCATACAAAGGTGTTATTCTAGAATAAATTTACATTTATTAGCATGATGTTCTACATTTGCAGAGCCACAGTAATGTCTGTTTCAATGAGATATAGCTTAGAAATCCAAAGTTTAACTTTCAAAAATTATTAGGTAGCCTTTGACAAGCAATTATAACAGCAATGCAAATTATATAGGCCATCCATATTTGAAATATCTTCTGCGCATTGACACAGATATACTTAAGAGGATCAGAAAAGACTCTGAAGTAGCTGAACTGAAGTTGTAAGGATTGTGCCCACTTTTATATTTCAACCTGCAGATTCAGAAGGTCTTTTATGAAATTCCTGCTTAGATGACTAGGCTGAGTCCAAGGGCAGGGTAAAATGACTAACGATCAAGGCAAATTGGTGTTAGAGAAGAGTCAACGGAATTCAGGAGGGCGGTTGAACTAAAGGTCTCTTGTGGAAACGCAGTGACTCCAAACTGATGGAATTTCCTTACAGTGATAACAATTAATCAGTGGAACAGCTTGCCTCCAGATGTTCTGGGTGCTCTAACACTGGCAGTTTTTAAGAAGAGATTGGAGAAATATCTGAGATGGTATAGGGTCTCCTGCTTGAGCAGAGAGTTGGACTAGAAGACCTCCAAGGTCTCTTCCAACTCTGTTATTCTGTTATTCATTTGACCCTGTCCCCGAGGTCAGCCTGGTCATCTCTTACATTTTCCTTCTAAAACCGTCTGGCAACCCTACCTATTTAACAGACCTACAATTTAAAAATACTGGTCTCATCTATACAGCTTTGTTAAGATATTACAGTACCACCTTTAAATATCAAATCTTTAATATGAGTTCCTTTTTCTAGAAGCACAAAAATGAATAGAGCTACCTGAATTAACACAGAATACCTGTTTCTTATGAAATACCCTGCATTTCATATACATTATTAAGGCTAAAATAATAGAAATACTTCAGCCTGAAAAACATGATCCAATTGTTTCATCACTAGAAATGTACTCCCAGTAGGATCAAAATTATCCTCAAGGGAAGTGCTGTCAAATTTATCCAATAATATGCTCACAGGAGAATAATTTATACTTATAATATGTGGCTTTAGATTTGTTTGTAAAGCAAAACATAAAACCTGCTTTTTGTGTTCTGATGTTCTAACCAATGAATTAGGAAGGTGGATGGCTGGATAGGAACAACAACAACAATTTTCCTACATGTATTTCCATTTCTTAAACAGGCAGAAAAAGAATGACATCTAATATGGTTTGTCCCTTGAACATCGTTAAAATGGATGAAACATTCATGGATAAACCCATCCAGACTAACTTTTAGAAATTGGTGTTGCTGAGGTTAAACTAACACTGAGACTGTAGTTCCCAAAGGTATGCAACAGACAATCTTTATTCTGAGACTGTTTTGAAGAATGGGCTCTGCATCGTAAGACAACAATATTGTAGTGAGAAAAGCTTCCCATGACTTTAATTTTGTTTGTTGATTTGAAGGGGTCCCGGGTTTTTTTTTTTTCTTTTTCACTAACAGGTTTTGAGGCCTACAGGAAATTTGGGAAAAAATGTTCTAGAATGATTAGAGGACTGCTTGAAATTGAACTCTCTGAGAGCAGAAGTACTGGGTATAACCAGAATAAATTGATGTAATAAATAAATGACCCTTGTAAAAATGAAGTTGCTGTAGTGGTTTCTTTAAAACGTCGCCCTGTATGCACCTCTTTGGGATGCCTTTCACTATCATAGTACTCTGAATTGACTTAGGGATAAAAGTCTAACCAATCTCTCAAAAAGCGGAAACAATTTCTACCTGAAGTGAGGCAATGGGCACTATCCAGAAAGCTTTAAAGGAAGTCCCATTATTCACAAAAGAAATGGTTATTTAAAAACTATATTCTAACCCTTAAGAAATTAAAATAATTTACCAGTTCTGCAAATTTCAATGGCATAAGCAAGGAATATTCAATTCCACAGAGAACTTTTCTCTATACTTACACCTCAGTTAGCTGAAAACCAAGAAAGCATACATTTATATAATTTGGGACCTTAAGGGCAAATGCATGGCAGCATCCTGATTTAAATTACACTGTTTCTAACCATATAATAATTACCCTTATTATATGGTTAGAAACAGTGGTGTGCAAAATGTTCAAACCTGTAATGTTCTGTATTCAAAACTCTAGGTTTTAATAGCAGTTCTGACTTTACCAAAGATACCAATATTTCAGGAGTGATCCAAACTTGAAACATTTGCTAAGGTCAGAATAACTGGTTTGTAAGTGTTTTAAGTCTGAACATTTTTTGCAAACTTTGTTTAAAATTATG
>JANHFJ010007829.1:21642-32711 GCA_032468195.1 Cerberus rynchops | reverse complement strand
TATATATAAGGATTAGGCTAGAAACAACACAGAGACACAGCAGAATGTGTCCTTCCTGCCAGGATTAACTCTGTAAGGTGGGAAAAACGAAAGGCTGTTTCTTACAACATTCGGTTATGCCGAACTGCTCAGAAAGTTAGCTAACGGTTGTCCCAAACCGGTGCGAACCAGCTGAATCCCACCACTGTATACAGGTAATCCTCAACTTGCGACCACAATTGAGCCCAACATTAATATTGTCAAGTGAGAAATCTGTTGAGCAAGTTTAGTCCCCTTGTACGACTTTTCTTGCCACCTTTGTTAGATGAAGTCGTTAAATAACATGGTTGTGAAGTGAATCTGGCTTCCCCATGGACTTTGCTCGTTGGAAGGTTGCAAAAGTTGATCCCCTAACTGCCCCCCCCCCGGGACACTGCCAACTGTCATAAATATGAATCAGTTATCAAGCATCCAAATGTAAATCATGAGACCACGGGGGATGCTACCATGGTCACGTGTGAAAAATGATGTCAGTTTTTTTTCAGTGCCGTTGTAACTTTGAACAGTCAGTAAGTTGTAAGTCAAGGACTACCTGTACATGTATGGGAGAACCTTAGCATGGAATGCCATTAATTTTATTGTTTTTTCTCATGATTTGCAGGGTTCTGTTGTTTTTCCTATTTTGTGCACCACTAGAGATGTGTTTCAATATGAGCACTTATTCTAATAATGATGTAGTGCAATTTATAAGAGCTATGGTGGCACAGTGGTTAGAATGCAATATTGCAGGCTAATTCTTCCGACTGCCAGCAGTTCAATTTTCACTGGCTCCAGCTTGATTCAGCCTTCCATCCTTCCGAGGTTGGTAAAATGAGGACCCAGATTGTTGGGGGCAATATGCGGACTCTGTAAACTGCTTAGAGAGAAGGCTGTAAAGCTATGATTGCTATAATAAACTGGTATTAGATACATGTGAACTTTTCTAAGCTTGGCCCTTCCTGAAAGTTTTTAAAGTTGTTAGTCCTCAGCATAGCATTATTTGAAAAAGCATTCTAACATCCACGAAAGAATTATTTCACTATAATCAGATGGAACCTTTCTAAAGCAGCTAGATCATTAAACATGCCAAAACTGCAGACAAATAAATTGAATTTTTCTCCAAAATGTTGTGATTTAATTAGTGTAGAACTGATTGATGTTCAGACTTAATTATCATGACTTGCAAAGAATGAACGCTGGTGCAGATACATTATACACTAATAAGAGAAGGCAAATCTGGATGGATGATTCCTAGAATTATATTTTTTAAAGAGAAAGATGAACCAGTGTAACGATCTTCTGTTCTTCCATGCTTAATTTCAGGCTTGGCCTTTCCCCCCACCTTTGCAATATCCTAGCGGGACATATGACTAAAACGGATTAAATCACAGTCTGAACCTCTCAGTTAAAGTGACTTCAATCCAGTTATTTCTACCCATAGTTCACCATCACGCCTCCTTTATATATTTTGGAGCCCACAAATGGAATTTTCAGCATTATTTATGAAATCTGAAGTATTTCCAGGAGATCCAGAGCACAGAAATAAGGACGAAAGCCATACATTTTTGTACAATAAAAGTTTAATGACTTTTATAAAAATGTGCTATCTGGCACCAAGTAATGAATCCACAAATTATTAACATATTTACAAGTAGGAAGCCAGTAAGATCAAACGAAAATATATTTATATATTTATATATATATCTATATATATAATATTTATATAGACAGAATAGGTATATGCAAATTAAAAAAAACAACATCCCTCCACTGGGCAGCGAGGAAAGAGGGTTGGGGAGGGGGAAATCTATCCATCCATGTCCACACATTGTGTTGTGTTAAAACACAAAACCAGAGGCAAGCTGCCTTTGCTGCTAGAGAAGATTAAATAACTTAACCCTCTCTGGTATAATTTTTTTTTGTATTATCTATTTTTTTTCTTGTTTTCTTTTTACATATATGTACACAGGGGGAAAAAATCCCACATGTAAAGAAAAAGGAATAACAAAACATTGAGCTTTACAAGTTGGCAAGAAGTCAGGAAAGAGGGAGGGAGGGAGAGAGAGAGAGAGGAGAGAGAAAAGGAGAGGCCAAATTCTGGGATTTATTAAAGCACACAGAATATTTTACACAGGTTTCATTGCTTTATTTAAAATGTAAAACTATCTCATCCATCCTAGGACCTAAATTGGATGCAGGAAATCACCACTGTAGAGGTGATTGTGTAGATCAGTTGAGACAATGTAGATTTTGGCAAGAAGGGAAATAGACTCTGGAACCAAAATGTCTACTTTTCACAATGAACAGGTGGGAGTAATGAAACTTCCCACAACTAATTTAAAAAGGCACATATGTAGTTAAATGGGAGGCAAGTGACATTTCTGGAAAATATGATAGCTATTGTAAAGTACATGATCAATCTAGAAAACTAGCCGTCATGTGTAAATAAATTGAACAACTGGAACACTCAGACTAGAATATATGCAGAGAAACAGTGTGGATTATTATTATTATTATTATTATTTTTTGCATGACTCAAGGACACAACAGGGCATCACTATTTGAAAAAAAGTAAAAATAAACTAAAGCCAATGAAATATTGCAATAAAACCCACTGAGCAAGATTCCTTAGCATATTCTTACTTATTCAAAGTAAGTATTTTTTCCCAGCTGTAGTTCTCTGGCTAGCCCTGGTAGGTTTTCACCTGCAAGTCTAAAATAACAGGATGCATATTCTTTTTTTTTTTAAAGGTCACTTTTTTTTCCAAAACATAGGATTTCAATATTCTGTGGTTTTTTGATGAAAATGTTTTGGAGGAAAATATTTAAATTCGATAAAAAGCAGAAGTTTGATGTATCATAACAATTTGGTGCAATTTAGTCAGCTTTTTAAAAACATCTCAATTTAGGAAAATTGTGCAGCTAAATTTTTTAAACCCTAAAGGAATGTGTGTGAGGCAACTTTTCGGGAATCAACAGAGTCGCATTAAAACTGATATTAACTTGCCGAAGTTTCAAGCAAAAGCTGTCAAGGCTTTATCGAATAACTGCACAATTCAGGGGGAATTTGAAAACACTAATTCCATGAGACATTTTACACAATGATGTTCAAAACCAACTGGCCCATGGATGGGCATTTATAACAAAACCCCAAAGAAAAAGCATCAGAGAACCAAGCTAAAATGTTGTCACTTTACACAGAGACTTGAGGGATCGGCTAGATGGAATGGGTGATTCCAACTACAACTGCTTTAATACGTAGGTTACGCATTTGTCCCTAGTAGAAGTGCACAGCCATCTGAGCAGAGGAAAATCACATTTGGAAAGTAAAAAATAGAAAAAGGGGAAATGGTTGGAATTGTTTCTAGGGTCAATTCTCAGGGCCAGTCAGAAAGCAATTGCAGAATCACCCAGACACAAATATCTAGAAGGATGTGGTTAAAACAAAACAACGAATTCCACTATTATAGAATGTGATATCATAGTCAACCCTAAGCAGCAAAGCAGGGCCTAGAGAGATTGGTGGTTTAGGACTGAGACAACTGTGAAGCTACGTATTTGTGTGAATGTTTACATTACTCCTCCACATTCTTCCACACTCTTTTCTCAGGTGATTGAGCCTTTCCACTTCTCCTTGCTAAAACGGGTGTCCGCAACTTCCTTCTTTTCAACATTTAGGAACATTGCAAGGGGGAAAATGCAGACAACAAACCACATGACATGAGAAGCAAACAGTTATCCAACTGAATTTGGCAAGTCTGTGCAAGGCTTCCACTGCAAATTCAAACTCCAGCGCTCCCCCCACTTCCCGTGAAAATGTCCTTTGGTCTCTTTAAAGCTCGGTGCAACCTATAAAGCAATTCAATGGGTTTTCTTGCACTTCTTTAGCTGGTTAAAACCACTAGAAGAAAATTAAGACTCCAAACAATCTTTTGGAGTGGTGTATTTATGTAATGCTTTGTGTGAAAGAAACAGATCTAAAAAGATCCCAAAATGTAGAAGTTTCTTCTGCAAAGGCCCAAACTAAGCTGGAACAGACTTCCACCAAAATGAAAGACACCTCCAGCATAAAACACTGACCAGCATATAGTGCAGTGAGAAGATGCCATTTAACTATCTCCTTCATTAGCCTTCAAATAAACTTTAATTAGAACTACATTCCCAACTTATTCACTAAATAATAACAATATGAGGAAGGAGCCGGTTTCAGGAAGAAGAGATAAATGGGACACACTTAAAAATCTGGTCTACAGCTCCTACTGTCACTACCTAAACATGCTCATCTCCGCTATCAGCTTATTGGGATGGGTAAAAAACAGTTAAAAAGGGAAAACTATGGGGAGCTGACAAGCCAACACAATCCGGTGAGTGTTGTTAGGTAATGCTTATCCCTGAAATGGGATTAGCTTGTGACATCAACAGGAGACTGCCTTCTATTCTATTCTGCTTTTTCCCCCCCAAGGCCAGGATAAGGAATCAAATCACCTTCTCAATCGCTTCCCATTGTGTGTGTGTGTGTGTGTGTGTGTGTGTGTGTAAGTTTATGTTTACATTCAACATGGTAGAGCAACAAGAATTTGAGCATCTCACTCCAAACTTATCCTAAAAGCACACCTCCACTCTTTCCCACTTATGTCCCCCACTATTAAAGCAGAATTTGCAGCACATGTATCGTTCTCTTGTATCGTTCTCTCTGCAATGTATATTCAGACATTCAGGTTGGGGAAGTTGGAAGCCGTTCAGTATACCTTAACTCTAGGCAGTCTACCAAGAGAAAAGAAAATGCCCCCAAACAGAATTGCCATCTCAGCATAGCAATTCAGAAACATATACAAAAACAACCAGAATGGTGAGAGGACATTTTAGAAACAGTTAAACCCTGCTAAAATAGCTTTATGTGCCTAAAGTATTTTGTTTTAACTGACTCCCATGTAAATGGTTAATGAAATATGCATGCTGACCTCCAATACCCCATCTATTTTCTCCAGGATAAGGGGGGAAAATGTTGCATTTAAAAGAGAAAGGTGGCACAATGCAAATATAGATAAAAGCAGGAGAAAGAAATACAACGAAACATTATTTACAGCTCTCTTTTCAGTATGAAGTGGACAACAAAAATAAAATATTTACATACCAGTAAACATGTGTTTCTACAAGAAACAGCCAATCCATCCGGACTAGATATATACACAACTTTCTTCTCCTAAGAAAAAAATATGGAAGGGGGGTGGGTTTGGGGTAAGGTCTTAGCTTATGCTATGAGCCAGATGGTTGAGGTCAAAACTGTAGCAAAGAAACAGCTCCCTTAATTATGTGGGTTCTGGATTCCCCCCCCCCTTAATACCTATTGCAAGGCAGACACAACACAAGGCAAGGGAGGTTCAATCTGAGTGGCACCATACAATTACTTTTCAGATGCTTTGCTATTGTAACCTTAAGTGCGTGGTTGGAAGAATAAATGGCAGATGGAACTGAGAATAAATCATCTGAAGCCAGAAAAGTTTCAAATCTTTGCACCTGGTAAAAAAATATAGCTAAATGAAACCAGGAAGTGATATTTCCTGGGTAATCTTGGCTATATCTAGCAAGAGTTCAGGGAAAACTCTGAATATCAGAACAAGTCCGTTTAGGAAAGGATTTGCTTCCAGAACTAGTCTCATATACATCTCAATAAACCTAGGATGTTTTATAAGAGAATCCAATGGTTTAAAAAAAAACTCAACTATTAAATTTCAGGGATTCATCAACTCTTAGCTATGTGTGCCATTATGCCCTTCAGGAACATCGAACACTGAATGCTCTCAAAATCCTTCATGGGTTTTTCTTGGACCCTAGAAATTCCTAGCGTTTTATTAACTGACCTCAACACACTGAAGATCCTTAAACTGAAGGGTATCAATTTTGTTTAGCGTATCCTACAGTGAGCAGGAGACTCCCGCTTTTTGCCAAATTTAAAAGCAGGACTGACTTGTAGGCAATTAAGATTAAAGCAGTTCTTAAATCCATGGAGGGGAAGGTGTTTAGTTGCTACCTGTTTTGGAGTTGGATCAAAAATGACAAAAACACCAGTGTAAAAGAGAAGGAGAGAACCCTTTCTGACTGACTGGAAGAAAAGGAGATTTCTCACTGATTAGGAACCTGAGGAGAGGCAAATGGAAAACTTCTAAAAGATTGCAGATGGGTCTTAAGGCGACTGAGAATTTTCCCACGGCAGCTCTGTGGGAAGAGATGCTAAACTACTGGTGAAAAATGGGGGTGAACAAACAAAATAAATAGGAATGCCAGGCTTCTGTTTCAATTCAGGGTCCCCCGACAGTTCTCTGTGCCACATAAACAGGGAATCTTGTTCTCTTCGATTGGGAACTTGTAGTCGTAGGTAATCTCCTCATTGATGCTGATAGGCTGCTTGGAGTAGATAACGATCTTCTTCTGCGACTCGATCGTGATGACTTTGGCATAGCAGTTGGGCTAAAGACAGGAAAGACAGACCTAAGTGAAGAGGCTCTTTAAAAAAAGCAGCAGGCCACTTCTTGCCAATGCAAGCATCTTTCAAACTCCATTCTGCATCTGCCATTGTATTAGAAAGGAAAGGGAACCCAAAGGCCACTTGGGACTGAAACAAAAAGATGCTGGGAACAAAGGAAGTGGCAAGGGAAACATACATTCCTGATTGATCAACATTCTGCGAATGAGCTCACGAGGGCCCTTCCTTTTTCCCTTACGCCACTGTCCCAAGACATTTCTTGATGGTTCAGATAAGACACCTAGAATCCTGATCCTGGCAAGACTTTAAATACTATTAGACAGAGAGCAAGAGACCAGAGCAGGCTGCCTTATGCTAAGGAGTGCCAACATATTAAATGCTAAGTCTGTTATTGAAGAAATCTCTCTTCTCTCTCTCTCTCTCCCTCCATCCCCACTCTCTCCATCTCTCATTTGCACACAGCCACATGTCCATCCATCCAAGATGTTCTCTGTAAAAGGCTAAACTCAGCACAGAACGGAGAAGAGCAGCAAGAGTCACAAGAAGGGACCATCCCCACATAACTCACCGTGCAGCAATGATTGATGAAACGAGCAAGATTGCCACACTTGGTGGCATCGATGATTGTGTCATGGTCCACACGGAAAAGATAGCTGCTCCCGATACCTTCCTGGGCATACCGCTTCTCACGCATATCAGCCACCATCTTTGAAAAAGAATGAGCATAGTAGACACTCAGAATAGAAGTGAAACCCCCCTTACTTGGGGGGGGGGCAGTCATCAGACTGTGCAAACTGCAACTGCACAGTCTTCCAACTATCGCTTTCCATGTTTTTATTCAGGTGGATGCAAAAATCAGCTGGCATTTATTCAATCCACCCTCCAAACCAATTCTCAGCATTGAAAAAGCAGGTCTGTTCCATTGCAGCCTTCACAGCACCCTCTAGTGCCAATTAGCTGCATGTGCCTCTTGCACAGACCAACACTAAAAGCCTTACCTGATCAACACTCTGATCAAATTCCCCTTAATTTCTCTATATTCTCCTATTTCATCTATTCCAGCTGCTGCACATTTTCACCATTTATAAAAAATAAAAAGGTAATTTAATGACAAAGTAGAAGACAGGCAAGTGGACGAGATCAGCTTCTAAACAGGAGCCAGATAATTTTGATCTTGATATATCACAATCAAAAGCATCAGAGAAAAAAGGAATCTGTAACTATGGCATTAGCTGCCTTGGAAACCATTCAAACTTTATATTATTTTTTTAAAAGGCTCATATATAGGAAAGGATTGGGGACTTCCTTAATTTTATAGGGTTTGGCATCTCACTTAAAACTTGAAGAAAATAAAACCTATGGATTGAGGCTGGAAGCACGATTTGGACTAGTCCATGGACGGGGAACCTCAATCAGCCCAGAAACCCACAAGCGCCAATCTTCAGCAGCAAATTGCTGAATGTTCACGATCTGATTTTTCATAGTATAAAACTGAATAAAGATGCCCTAACCTTTAAAAAAACTCTATTTGTAAAACTTTTAGAAATGGCTATCACCGGCTAATCAGAAAATTGATGAAGAATAACCAGAAGCACAACAGTGCTATTAAAACCAGAAAACAGCATAAATGAGTGACATTTGTAAAAGTTAAAAGTATGCCGATAGAATGTCGATATAGGACTAGCATATATTGTTAAATGAAACCATATTAATAATCAAATGTTTCACCTTCTAGGTTTTAGTACACTTATTTTTAATTCAGTGATATTTATATAATAGAGTTTTAATATTCTCTTACATGGAGGCTTTGGAGTATTAAAGGCAGATAAGAGAGAACAAAATAAAAAGAATATGGATATTCTATCAATATTAGTTACAGATGTTCAGATGTTAACGTTCCAAGCACTATAACTGTCTTTTGTTCAAAATTAAAATCAATGTATTAAAAAACAGCACACATAAAATTATAGTAATGGTTTTGGTCTTAAGGTAAATTAGTGGTTATTAAAAATCTCCATCATCCGACATCTGGCAGGACCGATGAAGGTATTAAAAAACAGAAGTCTTATTACTTTATAGCGCTTGGCCTGCTTTTGTTTGCTTACTTGGCGGATGTTCTGCCCCACATATTCAATGACCATTTCATCGGCAGCAATCGGCTCCATTGCAAACAGGCCCCACTCGTGAATTCGACTCCGTCCAAACCGGAGTTTCTTTTTACGGAACTGCAGGGAAATATAAGGAAGAGAATTTAGAATGGAAACCCCAAGAGTGGAGTATAAGTTCTTTCTGCTGCCTCAGAGAAACTGCCTTGTGTGTATACTCTCTCTCTCTATGTAAACTGGATTTTATTATGTTCCAAAAGTGCTTTTTTTCAAGAGGCAACTGTAGTTTTTAGAGTTCGGTTCCAGCTTGATTTTCAGAGCTGAAGAAGCTTCTTGGATGAGAAGCAAAATGTCTCCCAGAAAGTCCAGTTGCCTCTTGAAAAAAAGCACATTTGGGACAACCGTAACCTGGATGACTGAGAATCTCCTAGGATTTTATTATGGTTTTATTGTTTTTGAAAAACATAGGCTGTCCTCAAAATTCTGAAGGGAAATTGCACAAAGAAGGAAATGCATCTTCAGGTTTGGCCAATTACAAAATAAAATAGCTAAAATAAATGAAAAGGGGAAAGGGAGTTATTTAATTTACAGTACCATCACTGTTCATCTGCTTAAATAAAAAAAATGCTTTAATATATCCTAGGCCTCAATGGAAAACATCCTCGGGCAATAGCATTAAACCAAAATGTACTGTCCCCATTTTTTTCCATCCATAATGCTCCCAACCCTAGCTGACATCTTGTCTTCCATTTTTTCCCCCCAATTTGCTTAATAAAATTGCTTTGGTACCTTCAGCTGGTTAAGTTTCAGAAGGTCACTATCGAGGATGGCAGACGTGCCGATGGCACTCAGCAGACGCCTTTGCTCAGATCGTCGTTCTGACAAGATGCGGTTGGTGCCCTGGGAAGACATGACAAGCTTGTTAGAAATAATGAATGTAAAGGAAGCAGTCAGGGGGGAAAAAAAATCTCATTATTTGAATTATGGATGTATCCATCCTTGGCAAGATGACAATGCCTTAAGGTGGGACAGTGTTTCTCTCTGACAGTGTTCCTTAATCTTGGCAACTTTAAGTGGTGTGAACTTTAACTATCTAGCATCTATCTAGGGAATTCTGGGAGCTGAAGCCCACATCGCTTAAACATGTCAAGACTGAGAAATACTGCTCTATGGGCAGCAAAAACTATACTAGAACTCCTCACATATACTATTTATCTCACAAGATCCAAAAGAAACATACAAACTAACAATCAATTTGCATATTATACTGCTAACAGTTAAAAGTTTTTCATATAGTCTCCCATGCTGATAGTGCTTTAGGAGCTACAGGTAATACTTTTTAAATTTTGCAATTTGAATATTCTTTTCCATATACATTGATAACCTATGGTATATTCCTATAAAATTATAATATATAAGCTTGTAAATAAATACACCTAAATACTTAAAACTCTCTAAATAAATATCTAACCTAAATATCATAAATGAATCGTAACTACTTCTAAATCATGGTATGGCTAACAGATGCATGTACCACTATGTAAAAAACATTAACAAAGGTTGTTCCTTCTACAGTTACCAGGTTAATTGGTTGGAGCAATGATATGACATAAAATGAAAGCACTCTCAACATTTCCACTTCACATAAACTGCACTTCTGCATTGTTTTCCCATTCTTCTGCTTTCTGCTGTTGGATTTTCAGTTTTAAGAACAGTTCCAATCTTTATGAATAAAGGAAAATAACTAACAATTTTAAGCAACACCTTGTGAAACCTAAGAATATTGAAGAATTGCTAAGAAATATTCCCAGGTTGCTGCTGGTGAATTTTCAGCATTTTAACACCTCAATTGTCAATATGATTGCAAAATGCGACAATAGAAAATTTCAGACAGATTTAAGAAAAATTGGGTTAAACCATGAAGCTGAAAATGATTGTGAGTGCTTCTCTCACATAAGGTTTAAGAATTATCGTGGTGCAGAATTTTTCACTGTGGTTTATAGCCAGTCCTAGTCTTTATAATGTGTCAGGGTCCACCTATGCTCATTGTGTTTCGATGGTTCCATCGGTTATTCTGGAGCCAGTGCAGAACATGCTAAACAGAGGAGCACATCACAAGAACAGGAGCCAAACCTGGGTATCAGCCGTATCCAACTGTTGCACCGTGACTGGGCACATGTCAAGGTATTTGTCCTTCTCTTTTTTACTGATGTGGTAGTAGCCCTCACTACGGGCACAACCTGTTTGATGTTCCCGCAGGTCTGATGATTTCCTCTTCCGTTTGGGATTTGCAATGTTTGTGAGTGGAGGCAGGGGAGTCAAGGAGAAGTATCAATACAAAGCTGATGATGTTACCTAGCTAGGTAGTGAAAAGTCTACAAACAATCAACCTCAGAGAGCACCAAAAACTCCATAGTTCAAACCCGAGCTACATATTTTCTCATCTATTGGAAGACAAACAT
>JANHFJ010007822.1:3930-17418 GCA_032468195.1 Cerberus rynchops | reverse complement strand
GGATGGATGGATGGATGGATGGATGGATGGATGGATGGACGGACGGACGGACGGACGGACGGACAGACAGAC
This sequence comes from Cerberus rynchops, assembly GCA_032468195.1. NCBI lineage: Eukaryota > Metazoa > Chordata > Lepidosauria > Squamata > Homalopsidae > Cerberus > Cerberus rynchops. Next base: position 17,346 of record JANHFJ010007822.1, on the reverse strand, counting down.
AGACATGGTATCATAGATACGAAGAATCTGTGCATTTATAGCTATAGAAAAAGAGTTTCCAGAAAATTGGATGGGTCCATCAATCCCTCCCAGGATTAGACTTCTCTTTCGATCAGAATCTTTTTGCAACCTGAATTCCCAAGTGGCCCCATTTCTGCCTTTAAACTTCTTTTTAATCAAAATTTCCCGGAGCTTTTTTTTATTATCAGCGCCCAGCTCTCGTTGGATAGATTTATTCTGTCTTTGATACAATGTCACCCTAATGACAAGGAACACAGTGGCACATTAATTCAACGGAGTATAAACATGGGGTTACGGCGCATGCTTGCTTGAAAGAGAGAAAGCGATTGCTGTAATAATAGGGGAATGGAGGGGTGGGGGGGAAACAGCTGGCCCAGAAATTTCCACAGGGAACGTGTAAACACAACTTCGCAGTAACAAATCAGGGAGCAAATGCTTATTAGGCAGGGTTAAAAGAGCGAGGGATGGTTTGTTTTTAATAAAGTCTACCACGTCTTGAATGTCAGTAACATTTGAGGTTAAATGCCTTGATGAGCTGCAGCCACGGAAAGTAAATAAGAACGAGGGGTCCGTGGTGATCATTGAGCTTGCTTGCTTTCCTGCAGGCATCTCTTGGCCCAAACTAGGTAACAGCATCAGTGTTAGTAGGGAGTGGGGACTGCGAGGAGGAAGAAGAGGAAGAGTGTGGGGGTCCTTGGTGCTCTCTGAGCTTGGTTGCTTTCTTGCAGATGTTTCATTACCAAAGTAGGTAACCTCATCAGTGCTAGAAGGGAGTAGAACTTGCTCTTATTTCTCAAATCCACTCTCATCTTGCCCTGATGGTATTGCTTAGTTGGGTGATGAAATGTCTGCAGGAAAACAATGAAGCTCAGAGAGCACCAAGGATCCCACAGCCCTCCTCTTCCTCCTCCTCCTCCTCCTCTTCCTCCTTCTCCTCTCCGCAAATCCTATTCCCAATTGAACCTGATGATGTTACCTAGTTGGGTCATGAAACGTTGGCAAGAAAACCGCCAAGCTCAGAGAGCACCAAGGAGTCCACAGCCCTCCTCTTCCTCTTCCTCCTCCTCCTCCTCCCCGCAAATCCTATTCCCTATTAACCCTGATGATGTTACCTAGTTGGGTCATGAAACGTCGGCAAGAAAACCGCCAAGCTCAGAGAGCGCCAAAGGCCCTTCCTTTCAACCCTGGAGCTGCAGATATTCTCCTTCCTTGGTAAATAAGAATTAGGGACAATAAGACCCTTTTTTTTCAGGGAAGAATAGATTTCCGCTTAAGCCGCACAACTGCGGATCCCGTCGCAGTTCTGTAACCCAAAGAACAGGGTGCGAGCTTTTAATAATTACCTCAGTTGTACTTCTTACAACAATCCTTTCAGGCGGATCAATATTATTTTGCTCCCGCTCTCTGTCCTCCTGTGGTTTGTGGAGGCTGTTCCGTCGAATACAGCAAAACCGTAGCTTCAGCCGACCGATCACTCAAAAAAAAAAAAATTTCCCTCTCCCTCACTACTATTTCATTTCTACCAGCGAACTGCTTTTCAAGCGGTTGGATGTAATCTGTTTGGCTCTTTTATGGATATCATTTATAATCTCGTATATTGTTTTTAGGGTATTTGAAAGTCTTCTAGTGGACTGCAACGGAGCGAAAAGAAGAATTGCCTGGCAAGGAGACATCCATCAGAGGCTGATGGGTTTGGGGTTTTTTTTTCCTCCCTCCCTATTTGCCAAGCTCACGACGGTCCAGTGTTTTGTCATGTACCGTACAAAAAGAAACTCGTCACTTGGGAAGAAAGGAGACATTCAATTTGCAAGTCATAAAGATCAACGAGATGCAAGCGAGGTGGAGAAATATCTAGAATAGCTGTCAGGTCTCTTGTCCGTGGCTGAGAAGAAGCGGAGTTTAATTTCCCTTTGTAGGGAAATTCCAGGATAGAGCAACTCGACCATTTCTGGGTAGTTTTGAAGTGGATCAGATGGGTAGACCATTCATCCCGTCGATAAATTGGCCTCGAATTAAATCTTTCAGAAGTTAAGTTTTCCTCCAAAGCACCTGAAGCAGCAAAGGATGGACACTGATCAACCTAGAACCAAGGAGAAATTTCTGGACAGTGAGAACAATTAATCAATGGCACAACTTGCCTCCGGAAGTTGTTGTGGGTGCTGCATCACTGGAGGTTTTTAAGAAGAAACTGGACAGCCATTTGTCTGAAATGGTATAGGGTCTCCTGCTTGGACTGTTATTCTTTTCCATCACCCCAACATTTCCAGGGTAAATGCTGATACTACAAATGTTGTTTTCCCACGTTGATGATGTTTATCATTGATGGGTTTTTTTCATTCAGATCTTATGAACCCTGCTCGCTCCGCAAAAATCACATCCTAGAATTTGATCTCCGTCGAGTCCTTTCAGAAGTAACCTTCTACTTTGGTTGGGAGCATCTGCTGGTTTTCGGAGTTGCCGACAATCCGTTTTGTTTGTCCTTGAATGCCAGCTGTGTGTTTATCAAGACAACCTCTGCCACCAACTATGAATGCATTCTATAGTTTCTGTCTCTGTCTTTGTGCACAGGACCTCAAGGCTGAAATCTCTTCAAAACAAATATCCAATTTTTGAACTTTGTTAAACTAGACATCCCCAATTCCAGCAACCATTCTTCATATGTTTTAGCCTCCAGTCTCCTAATCTTCTTTGTTGCTCTTGTCTGCACTCTTTCTAGAGTCTCAACATCTTTTTTACATCATGGCAACCAAAACTGGATGCGGTATTCCAAGTGTGGCCTTACCAAGGCATTATAAAGTGGTATGAACCCTTCACATGATCTTGATTCTATCCCTCTGTTAATGCAGCCTAGAACTTTGTTGGCTTTCATGGCATGATGTTTTCCTGGCTTAAAACACATCAGTATGAAAAAAAAAACCCTCAGAAAGCATCGTTCCATTTCTTTTGTTTCAATGGTATGAGAACCCTTCCAGCTTTCTATCTAACTCACTTACCAAGAGAATCTCCTCGAGATGCTTGAGTTCCTGCTCCAGAACCTGCAACTCAGGGAACTGGCCCCGATAGTCATCCAGAGCAGAAGCCAGTGTGTTGATGGCCTCCTCCAAGCCAGAGTCCACAGGTTTGGGCCTTGGAGCTTCTGAGATCCCTGATGGCTGAAGCTGTCCCAAGGCTGATGGGGCTAAGGAGGACTTGGGCTGTTGAACCCCTTGGGCTGGGCCAGGTGTGTCCCCAACCACCTCTCCAACAGGGGTGGCCCCATCTGGCACATCCTCTTGCTCTTCGTCCTCACAGATCTGAGTGTCCAGTGGCAAGCCCACACTTGGGGGTGAGGAGTTCGTTTCCAAGGGAGGGACCTCCCAAGGGCTAGATTCCTTGGGGGCAGGACACTCCCTCTCTTCTGCTACGGGCAGGTCTACGCTTGCTTCACTGATCTGGCTAAGAGTCCGGGCATAGGGCACATGTCCATTGGCCATGGTGGCCTCCTCTCGGATTGCCGGCTCCTTGTCCTCAGGGTGGGTGAAAGCAATTTCAATGGCAGGGGCAGTGGCCTGCACTGCAGGTTGCACAATAGGCCTGGGCAATGAATGTCGGGCATTTCCAGACAGTTGGGGGCTGGAAGAGTCATCGGACGACTCTGAAGAGATGGACCAGGCTGCCCCATTCTCCAGTTCCTCCTGCTGCCGCAACATGTTCTGAAAAAAACAACAACACAGATGTGATACAACTGCACTGAGCACTGTAGGTCAGAATGAGCACACAAGCAGAACCTCTTCCGCCCACGCGCAAACACACTCGTTCACACTCATTCTTTCCAGAGCCCCAACTTTGCCGCCTTCTGGAGCATCCAACAGTTCTTCTCCCTTTACCTGATGTGCCACTTCCAGGTAAACACACAAGGCAGCAGCTGCTGAACTAACCAAAACTTGTTCCAGATGCTGGGTCCCTTCATGTCATCTTACGCCGGCTATTCTTAATAATATACTTTGAAAACGGTTAATGTTGAGATAGGACAGATGCCATGGAGGGTGGGATGATACTTTACACCTCCCAATCCCGTGTTAGTAATCTCAGCCCTACTCTTTCTTATCCTCCAGCCAGTTACCCACATATGGGAGGATGTTCAGTTTGGGTGGAGAGAGAGAGAGAGACCCAATGGTCAGTGGTTTGATCTATGTCTGGGAGAAAAACTGGCTTCTAATAAGAATTCATTTTCTTCCATTGCTCCTCAATCTTTGCATCAGCTTGCCATGTAGAGAACCAAAACGACTGTCTCGCTTAACAACAGAAATCTGGGGTACAGTTGTGGTTGTAAGTGGAGTTCTTACACAAAGCCTGGATTGATCAACTTCAGAGGACTCCTGATTATGTCCAAGGCTATTTCTAAGTTGCACCAAGGTTACGCACGGTCCCACGAACCATAGACTGCAACTTCTAGTTTAAAGGGTCATTGCTAAACCATTCAACGGTGTTCCCGCCCAGGAGCAGCAGACAGTACACACACCATCAGGAGTGACCACTACAAGCCAACAAGACAAAGGAAGCTCGTACAGTTCACTACTGTCAAGGAGCACTTATCTACCTGAGCTCTGCCAGGCACTACGGACTACAAAGCAGAGGTTAAAGCAGAGGTTAAGCTCCATTGTGGGATACCTAAGCGATGCCGTAGCACAAGCACTTACGCAGCCCTGAGACGCTTTTGTGCTGAGCTGCACCGAGGAGACGTCGCTGCACGAACAGCTCCACGGCAGCCTTTCCAGGACGGTCTCTTGGAAGACGTCCATCAAAGCCCGCCTCTGCTTGGGGACCGGCTCCCAAGGCAGGCTCTTGAGCAGAGAAAGAGGTAACTGTCAAGACTCAGGACTTGCAAGCTCAGGGTAGGCTCTTCCTTATGTCACTGTTTATGGAATCAGGATGAAGAACGGCCTACCTGCTCTGCGATAAATCTAGCGGTCTTGTTTTCTCCGGTTAGAAAGATCGGAGAAGTTTGTTCTCCTTTCCTTTTGGAAGGTTTCACATACAAACAGGAACAACCTTCACCTGATAAAACACAGTTTGCTCTGGATTGCAAAAGGAAATGTTTCCTTTTTCCTACTTTTTCTCCCTTTTTCTTTCCTTTGATGTAAATCAAAGAAGTCACATCGTTTTTTTTCTGAGGGCCACATATGGACTTCCAACGATAGTGCTGGAGGTACACACGCACACACTCCAGAAGAAGTAGACAAGGCCAGGATTAAATGAGCCAGGGCAGATCAAAATAAAATTGGATTTAAATAAAAGTAACTAATCCAAATTAGCATCATTTATTCCACCTATTTCATTCTATCTTAGCATTCAATTTTTTGAGGAATGTTTTGAGATTTTTGGGGACTGCAACCAAAGTATCATCAAGAGCTACATTCACGGAATAATTGCAGGTTGCACATCCCTGTTTCTAATCTAGCATTTCTAGAAATGGTTAAACCATAGATTTCTGGGTTAGCTGAACCAAGAAGCTGTGTTTCAAGCTCTGATTACAGATCGAGATTGCAGAAACCAATTCAAGATGACCTCCTGGTCGTTTGGTTTGAATGCAGTTAAGAATGGCGATTTGACAAATTCTACCCTAATGTCTAGAAATATAAAAACAATTAAGCAGACAAACAAGTACAAGAAGGTTCTATGTTGCCGGATCCAGTTTTGAGTCGGTCACAAGGAACAAAGGTTTATTCTTCTAAGCTGTCAGATTCGTTCTGAAGCCCATCATCAGGATAACTTTTCTCTCTCCAGAAAATGTGCGCGGACCATTCTATGTATATTTGTGTAATCGCCAGGAACAAAAGACACCCGAGGGAATCTGGCCTACTTTGACTTAAAACTTTTTTTTTTCAACAGTAACATAGGCTTTGTAGATAAAACTGAAGGAGGAGAGAGTGATGCATATTTGCTTATTGGACTATCCGGCTCCTCGGTGAAGCTACTGGTGAAGCTACAAGGACAAAGAGCTTTCCATTCTCCCCATCGCTTAATAAATGTAGCATCAAATGTAGGAGTACTCACATAAAAGGCTTGTTCTCTCATGGAAGGGGTGTCAGGAGGGCTCTGGTTATAGGTGGAGAACCGCTTGTTGACTGTCGATGTCTTGTTCACAGTACTGGCGGAAGACGGCTGGTCCTCTTTATCGAATGGGCTGGTGGAAGGAAAGCATAGCAGTTAGTGCGGAAGAGGGAAAAGTGAGCTGACGGGAGAGATGGCCCCACATGCTCTTCATATCACTTAAATAGATCTCCAAGGAGACACGGCGGACTTCTCTTACCAGAACCCTTCTTTCATGGTGGCCCACACAGACACTCAACCACGTCCTAAACATTAGAGAAGAACAGAACAAGCCCGAAGGCCAAGAGCACTCACTTCCAATTGACCTCCAGGCTTAGCTTGATGGTGCCTAGGTCATTGATGTCAACTGCCACCACTTGGGGCAGGGCTGCAAAGAGGTCCTTGGTCTCGCAAGATACATTCCCCACCACGACATGGCTGGCCAAACTCTTGAGTTCCGTCACCTGAAAGGAGAAAGAGAAAAACAACAACAGAATTATCGTGAATAATGATATTCTTCTTCTAGGTAGGAGACATCTGACAAGGGAGACATCAATCACCTTGATGGACAGGAATTCTGTAATGAGGGGCAAGAAGATCATCTCCTCGCTATCCCAGACTTGCTTGCTGTTGGCTTCAATGCGACCTCGTAGTTTCCATCGCTGGCGCCCATACCTCATGAAGATCTACCGTGAAGAAGGAGGAATTTGGGTATCAGTTAGATCAGGGGTCTCCAGCTTTGCTGGCTGAGGAATTCTGGGAGTTGAAGTCCACAAGTCTTAAAGTTTGAGACTGGAGACCACTGAGTTAGATGACTAGCAATAAGATTCAGACTCAAGCCAACCTTGATGTAAACCTTCCTTGGATAACAAACAGAAGGGACAAATTGACCCTATCCTTTAAGTAATAGCAACTTTCCAACCTCTGGGATGACTTTGAGATGAACATCTGGAACACACTAGGCAGTCACCCAGTATATCCACACCCCCAAGGCTCTCAAATGAGCAGAAAACAATCCCCTAACTAGCTCCTGTTTGCCAATCCAACCTATTCTGCAATCCTACCCAACTCTAGAACCCGTACGTTCTATCCCGTCCATCACCCATCTTGCTTTCACCAACCTCATATTGGTCTCCTGCACAAAGCCTAGCAAAGCCAGCCAATCCTGCAAGAGAATGATAAGACAAGGCGTAAGACGTAACAAGACAAGGTGTAACGACATTAGGACTACCTAGGTGGCCCACCTCGGCAGTCCTAATGTTGTTATACTTCATAAAGGATCAGAAAACAATCAATTATAAGGTCACCCCACCATCCCATCGCTCTTCTCCAGATGCACATTTATGAGGAAAACTCTGCGATCTGGAGGAGATGTCAAAAGGCAAAGTGTCAAACGGCCTTCTCCTTGTACTGCTACTGCGCCAAACCATCTTCGATACCCTTCTGATAAGGGTGTGGTGAAATCTGGTCCTGAGTTGAGGGGAGGATGAAATGGCTGAGTAGCCTTGAGTCCCTTGTGGGGAGGAAAAGACTGAAGGGAGATCCTCCCTAAAACATTGCAGTATTTATCTAATAGTTATGCAGCCTGTGCTTTAGTCTGGCAAGATTCCTGTCTATAGGCGAGCAGCAACCAACCTACCACTCTAATTAGCCTCATTGTGTCATTTCTGATTCCTGACAAGGTGCTTTTAAAAATGGCTGACCAAGCTTCCTCAGGTAGATGTGATTTGTCCCTTCCTACCTTTCATCTTGATATGGAACTCCCCCAACTGGCTCTCCAATTCACTCTCCAACAGACACATATTCTGCATGGGGGGAGAAAATCGACAAACCAATTGTTAATGCCATCAAGCCAGGAACTTCCTTTCTTGTTCCCCCAACCAATTTTCTTCCTCCCTGAGCACCAGCCACCTCGACTCACTTCCGTGTACTCCTTGTAGCCCTTGCCAGCTTCGGCCAAGCTCTCCCGGGCCTCCTTGCTGCCAGGGGAACCGGCTGTATAGGCCTTGACCATGTTGTGAGCGCCATCTCGGAGCCGTCGCTGGATGCAATACGCCTCATACAGCTCATCAATCTATTGGGGAAAAAAACAAAACAAACCACGGAGAACGAGCGTGAGTTGGTTGAGCAGAAAACCGAGCCAGTAATGGACTCCTGCTGAAGTATCCAGAAGGCGGATTCATGGACCATCCCAGGTTACACAACACACTATTTTGTCTTCAAAAGCCTCTTCCTGATCTTTACGGAATTACAAAATAATGGTGGAAGTTTTGTTCCTATACCAATGGACCCTATACCAATTGCAGACAAATGGCTATCCAATCTCTAAAAAAATCTTCAGGGATGGAATATCCATAACTTTGGGGGGAAATAATTCCATTGCTTAATTGTTCTCAGGGATAGGAAATTTCTTTCAAGTTCTAGGTTGGGTTCCTCTTTGATAAGCTTCCATCTGTAACTTCTTGTCCTGTTCTCAGATTCTCTTTTTTCTCATTCTCCTTGGGAAAGGCCACGGCTGACTAGCTGGACCCAAATACTGAAAGGCCCTAGCATCTCCAGTTTAAGAAGGATCAGATAGCAGGGAAATTGCTTAGCCAGAAATCTTGGGGAAAGTTGCAACCGAATCCCCTAGAATGCTCTGGATTTCAAACGATGCAAAATAGGCCCATATTTACACAAAGGCATAATTTATAAAGACAATTTTTTTTAAAAAAATAGCTTTTCTTGGCACAGCAATCCTACGGGCATGGTGAATTCAGAAACGGCAGGTACCTTGCTAGCGTGAAACTCCAAACGGCGCAGGAAACGCTCGATGGACTTGACTTGCTGTGAAAATAAGAAAGAAATGCCATTTTGAAGGATCTGGAAACTCAGCCGGTAAAGGAATGTAGAAAGGAATCCAGGGTTCATTTTTATTTGCTGCCCAAATACAAGAAAGTTGCATGACTTAATTCAGGACAGAGTTACCCCGGCCCTCATTCAGTTACCGATTCCGAGAGAGAAGAGCAAATTCCTACATCTTATAGCTCCTTTAATCCTCTGAGGTTGCTTTGAAGATGCAAAAGATTGAGGCAGCAAATCCTAGAGGGGGGGGAGGATGGAGGGAAGAAGGGCGGAGGGTGCAGGGTTTCCACTGAATCGATGAACTCAACCCACGTCAGCAAGATCGTTCTGCAAAGGCCGAGAGAGGAGACGGAGCCAAGATCGGCTGGGACAACCTTTTGTGCTCAGCAACGTACGAGATGCAAGAGTGAGCAATCCCGTCCTACCTAACATCAGCCCCTTGGGTTCGCCGCTTCCTTCCCAGCATGTCTTACCTTGTCAAGGTCGTAGAGGAAGCCCTAAAGGAGAAATGGAGAAGAAGTGGGAAAGTCAGGAGGAATCAGGAACTTCATAGAACTGCTGAATACGTGCCAATAGAAGAAAACATTTGAAGCTCGGGGCTGAACTTTGGATGCCCTCAGAGTTTGGTTGTTTTCTTGCAGACCTTTCATTATCCAACCAGTTGAACAATTAGCTGGGTAGTGAAACGGAAGATGTTCCCTAGCTGGGTGACGAAACGTTTGCAAGGTAACAACCAACCTTTGTGAGCACCAAGGGCCCCCACAGTGAATACATGGCATCATGTTTGCGCTTTGCAATGTGTTCTTCTGAGCATATCTTTTAAAGCTGCACCCCTGACGCTGTGGGGAGAGGGAAGGGCTATCGTTCCACAGGCAGTGTGGGAAGTGTGTACCGTGTGTGTGTGTTACCCATGTACATATTGGGTTATCTGCACGGAGGCATGTTTTTTGTGGCTGTTTATTGGAGAGACCCCGTGCGCAAAATGCATGCCAACCAGAAGTGTAGCAACATCACCATCTGTTCCCCTGGAAGTGACCGGAAGGTCAGCATGTCTGCGAGACTGAGGACCAAGAGACACAGCACTGAACTTATTTATTTATTATTATTATTTTTGCAATTTGCAGGGAGAATCTTGTGTCCATCAGAGCTAGGCAGGAACCGTGTCACTCACCAAGCGAGAATTCCTCTTGGATTCACGGATCTGGGTACTCAGCTTCTCCAATTCCTGCTGGTGCACTTCCAGGTAAGCACTGTAAGGAAGGAGAAGTGGAAGGGACAACTGAGCCCAGAAAGCAGAATAATCTCCCCATCGTTTGGAAGATTTAAGAGCCAGCAGCATCCTGGCTCTCCCCAGTTCAAGGGACTGCCCTGGTTTCATGGAGGATGTTATCCTTGGCAGTACAAGCCAAAAGCAGAAGACTTCCTTTCGGTCGATTCCCACCACGCTATCCAAACTCTTGATGTACAAGTTGAACTTTAGTGTGTGTGTGTGTGTGTAGGAGGAGGGAATCAGTGTCAAATGCATTTACACAAAGCTGAATTGCCTTCAAGTTCAAGTGTTGATTTCTGGCAACCGCCTGGATAAGTCCCTGAAGCTTTCTTGACAAGATGTAAAAAGTGCTTTGCTCTTGTCTGCTGCTTAGGGCCGGGAGAGAGTGACTGGCCCAAGGTCTCCCGGTTGTGCCTCTGGTGGGATTAGAACTCACAACCTCCTGGTTTCCAGCTTGGTGCCTTAACCATTATATCAAACGTTTCACTGTTACCATCGCTTTTGAGAGCTGAGTGGCATTGCCCAATACTACAGGCAATATTTATTTATTTATTCATTCATTCACGTATTTATAATCTTGCTTTTATTATCTTCATTAACAATTCAAAACAGCAAATATATCAAATTATTCCTTTCTCCTCCTGTTTTCCTCACGACAACCACCCTGTGAGGTGAGGTGAGTCGGGCTGAGAGAGGGGGACCGGCCTAAACTTACCTCAGCTGGCTTTCGTGCCTCAGGCAAGATTAGAACTCAGGACCTGTTTGTAGCCTGAAGTGAGCTCAAGGGTCTCCAAACTTGGCAACTTTAAGATTTGTGAACTCCCAGAATTCCCGTGGCTGGCTGAGGAATTCTGGGAGTCGAAGTCCACAAGTCTTAAAGTTGCCCAAGCGTGGAAGCGTCTAGACCCAATTGGTTCTCAATATCCTGCTGAGGAAACTCCGTTTCACAGTTACTCCTTCACAACCTCCTCAGGTGCTGACGTGGACTAGAAAAGCCAGCTTAGATGTTTGTGAACAGGTGAAGAGTTATCGCCGCATGTGACATGCTGAGCGTTCGTGGCTCCCGCAGCAAGGCTTACCTTAGGCCTTTCTTTAATGCTTCGTACACTTCATCGAGTCTCTCTGGCTGGGGCACCTTGGGTGGAGGGGATTTATGAGACATTGAAAACATCCTACTGACCCTGGAGCCAGACTTCCTGGAGACTGTGGGTGTACTGAACGCAGGGAAATTCCTACCAAAAAAGAATAAGGATGACAAAACCCACAGGCAAAAAAAAAAGGATATAGCAGAATAGGCTGGCCGGCTGATTCTTAATAATGCAGGATAATATTCTGCGTAATCTGGGTGGGAAAAGAGCAGCCACTGTACACACCCTTGCATTAATACCGAAAAGCCTTAAAAATGTTTTCAAGAAAAATGTATCGGTAAAGAAAGGATGTTTTCTCACGCTTCTCATTGCTATGTCGATTGCGCAATCTAGAACAGGGTTTTAAAAAACCCAAAAACTGGGCTCTGTGAAACCTGGGTGAACTTGATAGGGTTTGTGGGAGGCTAAGAAAAGAAGGGGGGGGGGAAATTACCTCAAATGTAGCTTCCATGGAAAGTTTTCTAAGGAAAAGCAGTCAGATTCCTCTTATTGAATCTGGTGAAATTCAACTTTTAATTTTGGGACATTGGCGGTGTTAAACTGGCACGTCTTCTTTTTTTAGATATTATTATTGTTGTTGTTGAAGGAGGAACATCCTGGAATGCTAATTGGGCCATCTGCTTTTGTGAAATCCAAGTAATTTTAATATATAAATTTGCATAAAGACACTGCCTTGCGTATGAAAGCTTTTTACGGTTCATTTTTGCTAGGGTTGATTTTGCTATCTAAAGTTTTGCTCCTTGATCATGGGTTCAGGGATTTTTCTTTTCGGCTAACAGGCTTTGAGGTCCGAACAAGTTTGAAAACCCCATCATCTAGGAGACTGCGTGAACCAGAAAAATAGCTTTCCTCCCCTCTAAAACCCATCATCTAGGAGATTGCACAAACCAGAAAAGTGGCTTCGAGCCCTTCTAAAAATCCCTTCGCAATACACACAAAAAAATGCTCATCATGGTGATGAAAAGCCAGCCAAGTGGTGTGTTGCATGGAGAAGCAACCCAGATCATAAGGACTATCAACTGATCTCCATCCCACACTTGGCTTTGGAAGCTAGTGACAAATCGGCCAATTCTTTCCTTCTCAGAGAAGAAATGTAGACCTGAAGATGAGTGGCTCTCCCTTCTACTTAAAAAGAAAGCCACCTATCTCCAAAGTGCCCCAATCAAATCACTCCTCTAGATATCGGCCAAATCTCATTCACTTATAGTTTGGTTTTAGGCCAGGATTTACTTCTCATATCCCAACCTTCCTTCCACAGTAATTATGAGGGAAGAATCTTATGTGCTACTTCTAGTTTCTGAGCCAAGACAAAAAGGATTAAACGATAATAGACAACTGCAAGGCATCAGAGAACTGACCTGGTTTGCTACGATGACACTCTCCAGAGGCCGTCAACCCCCAGGTTTTTCGTTGGCCATTGGAGATTCATTAGTCTCTTCTTCGGTCCAAACTAAAACCTGGTTTCTTCCAACAGTCAGCCGCACCAACTCAGGCTAAGCCTGTTTACAAGCCTCATAATTTAAACTGACATGGCTATCATGGGTCATTATTGCCTGGTGCTGCAATCAAGCTAGTTTTATTCAGAAAAAAATTACCCCAGCCTCTGTATGCGTGCTTGAATTTGGAATAAGAAGAGGGTCTTTCCATTAGATACTTTTACTTCAATATATAATTTTATATATTTTACAAACATATATATTTAATCATGAGGGTCCACTTATTACTTAACTAAATAGCTAATTATTCAAGAGCCTTTTTTTTAATCTCAGTCCAAAAATGAGGTGCTTTAGATTAGAGTCTTGTTCACCCCACAATTTTTGCTTTCAGATAAACGCTCAGGTTATGTTAAGATTGTTTCAGAACTGATACTGGTAGTCCTTTTGGGCTCAACTTATGGTCATAAGTCGAGGACGACCTGTATTTGCAATTATAGGTGTGGTTTCTCGGTTAAATCTGCTTTAATTTAATCCTTTTATTGACTACCTGCCTCTATTATTATTATTATTATTATTATTATTATTATTATTATTATTATTATTATTATTATTATTATTATTATTA
>JANHFJ010007821.1:0-10443 GCA_032468195.1 Cerberus rynchops | reverse complement strand
ACCCCCCATATGGACAACCCCCTCCCTAACCCCAATAAGAATTTCATAAAAAATAATCAGATCCACAGGCCCAATGGGGGGTACACCTAATAGGGCCTTGTTCCCCTATATCTCTATGCTGGCGATATCGTCTATGCCTACAATCTACTACATATTTACTAGCTTGCACTGGGGCACCACCAGAACCTATGACATTGACTGCCTCTACTCCCTTTACACCCTCAACCACATCAAATTCAACAAAGTCTCCCTCTCTTAAATTATGAGGGTATTTCCTAGAGTTGTTCTTCATAATAGCAGTCTGATGGACAAAGATGTCTTCTTTGGTGACATTTTTGGTGATGAAGCCATAGCCATTCCTTATGTTGAACCATTTCACTGTCCCCTGGGTCTTCAGCTCGATGATCTTGTCACCAAAGTTTGTTGAGCGAAGCCAGTACCTGTCCCTTGGCTCTGAATGCCCAGTTCTAATAATTTGTGGGGACCGATAAGGCAAAAAGGGGATGCGGGGATGCTGGGGGCGGAATAGGCCATCAGGGGCATAAACTGGGGGGCAGGGGTGAGTTCTGTAAGGTGGGTAGGGGCCCCCACTGGCCAGGGGATGGAGGCTGCTATACAGCAGGCCAGTGGGGGCAGTAGCCACCGGCTCCGCTGAATAACCGCCCACCTGACCTCGCAGTCTATCACCCATGGCTGTGCAGTCTCTTGCTCCCAGCCACACCCCTGGCCTCCAAAACTGTTGCCACCAGGACCCCTGCAGGCCCCATGACCTGGTCTGACCAACACCCATCCAGGGGAGCCCTGCCCGGGTATAATTGAAGTAGGCCAGCCTTAGGCCAGGGGTGGATGAACAAGGTTGTACTTGCTGCTCCCAGCCACCGACTGTCACCTCCCGAGCCATCACAGCCACCGCCGACCTCAATGGAGGCTGCCACCTCTGCTGCTGTTGCTGGGAGCCCAGCGGGGTAATATGTTAATTCTGTAAACTGCTTAGAGAGAGCTTTAAAACCACTATGTCTAAGAGCTATTGCTATGACATATTTAATGGGTAGAGGGATGGATGGGTAGATATTATTATTATTTCTTTAACTTTCTTAATCTCTTTAATGTTTCCCTCTCTTCTTCTTGTTCTGTTTCTCGATGAAAACAGAATTGGAAAAATTCAATAACTCAATAGAAGCTCCAAGGTTTAACAACAGGATCGTAATTAAATTATTGGGAATTCTTTTCTTTTCAATAATTTAATATAACCTCCTGAGGAAAACATATCTGTATGTCAGAAATATTTGCTGTAGCTATTTTTATAATTTCTGATAATGTTTACACTGCTTTTAATTCTGCTTTGAACATTTTCCATTATTCTCAAATCTAGATACAAAACATGGCCAATAATTACCAACATTTTGTCATCCTGATCCATAATTTATATCACCAGGATTAAAAAAACCCTCATTACTTCCATATCTGTTCTTATACAGTTCTTATACATACATACCAGTATGTTTTTATACTATTTTTTACTTTCTCCCAAACAAATTTATCAGCTGTCATATTTGCTGCATCTCTGTCTAATTTGTTTGGTGTTTGTTTGTGTGTGTAAGAGGGTTTTGTGACAATCAAATCTTAAATTCTGCCAACTATTTTTTACCAGTGGGCCTTTTTCTGTTTGCTTCTTTGTTCTAATATTTAGCTTTTTTCAAAACAAAAAAACACCTTGAAGCAAGAGGTTTTTGTTCACCTTTTCTGCCTTCAGGTTTTGTTTTGTTTTTCAAATAATCCAGCAAACAGATATTTCAGTTTTGAGAAGCAAATCACTCACAGTATCTCTTTAATAAGGGAGTTGGATCCCCAGATCAGAGAGTGGCAAGAAATTAATTGCTGTTATTGAGCTAACACTTCTTCAGGACGGCTTTCACAAGAATTCTATGAGTGCAGAAATATCCAGATAGAAGCAGGAGTGTTTCTGCAGTACATTTACGTAGCACATCTGTGTAAGCATTGTAGACACAACCTCCTTCCCATTTTTGCAAATGGAAGTTTAAATCCCATTGCTTTGTTTGAGATTTGTTTTAAAAAGGTATCATCCTTAGAGGGCAATAGAGATAATGTTGGAGAAATGAAGAAACTATCTTTTATAAAAAGAAAGGCAATCTTTAAGCCCAGGAAACAGAGATAGTATATGAAATAAACTTAGACTCCCTCTATCTTAAATTAGTAGGGTGAAAAAGGAAGGGAAGACAAAACACAGGTGGACTCTGAAGATGTTGATCTTATAGTCTGTAGAGATTCTTAGTCATCCACATCAGGGTTGTCCCAAAGATGCTTTTTTTCAGGAGGCAACTAGACTTTCTTGGGTTTTTTTCTTTTGAAGACATTTCGCTTCTCATCCAAGAAGCTTCTTCATTTCTGACAGGATAGTGGAGAATGGAAGGATTTATATTCCTTGCAGACAGCTGGTCATTTGCATCCTTTTAGAGGTCATTGAAAAAAATTGCAGACCAGGACTTCTGGCTGACTTCACAGCATTAACAGACATGGAGAAGGAACCTTCCTTCTCCCTGCTGGACTCTGCTCACTTATGGGCTCCCAAAGGAGCTGAAAGCTGCCTTGAAGGGGTGACAAAGCTAAGGAGGGGCACCCAGTGAGGTCACAGAGAGACTGAAACTCTCCTAATGAACCCAGGGCTCTTTTTTCCCTCTATGCCATGGCGAGAAGAAGAGGCAGCCTAAGATGTCTGCCATGAAGCTGGAACAGCTGAGGAACACCTAAGCATGGTGCAGGAGTGGAGTTCATGAATAGTATCTGGAACTGGGTGAGAAGAACTTTTTCTACTTAAATTTTGAACCCCAAAAGACTATCTAAGAAGTAAGAGAGACATAATTACTTTTAAAGTGGCAGTGGCTTGAAATCTGGAGAAAAAGGAAAAGCTTAAAATGGAAGGAAAATACTAAAAGGGAAAGACAAAAACTTGTTAAAAATACAGAAAAAAAATTGCAGACCACAGGAACCAGGAGCACTACTCAGGTAACCCTGATGGCACAGAAAAACCTCCAAGTGCTTCAACAAGGATGCAAATTATCAGCTGTCTGCAAGGAATATATGTATATTACTTGCAGACATTTACCATTTCCTGGCTTCTAGCCACTAGACCACTAGTCCAAACTGGTTCTCTTATTGTCTTATTAGTCTTGCACTTGGCTTATGGGGAGAGAGGGTCATAGTTAAAATCACCAAATCACTCCAGTATGGGGCTTTAATAGTTAATTTGTATTTCATCCTCCCATCCCTAGAGCATCCTGAATGCAAGAGTTATAGGCCAACTAAACATGCCTAAGAGCAACTAAAAAGGCCACTCAGCATGCAGTTCATGCAATCTGGTTGGTAGCCAGTAAGGCAGTTATTTGACTTTAAATATATATATATATTCTTGATGGTCCTACACTTAAGCAGAACGTGTGAAGAGTCTGCATTGAGACACATTGCATTAGGAAGTGGTGCAATGCAAAGAGCACTGAAAGCCAAAACAGAAAGACTGAAAAGATGCTTCTTCCCAAAGCAGTTTGATCTCTAAACCACTGCACATGAATGGACCTTGCAGCCATAATGGACACTGTATTTTGTCATTGTCATTGTATTTTGTATTTTATACTGTATCTGACATTGTATTATCCCCTATCCCTTAGTCCTTATTCCCTCTCCTCTCTATCCAACCTACTCTTCATGCTTTCTACAGTCCACTTTCCTTGCTTTCCCAATATCCTAAAGTCAAAGGCGATTGCCTAAGCATTTCACTATGCGCCGTACTATGTACGACTGTATATGTGACAAATAAAATTTGAATTTGAATTTGAATTTGAAGAGGCATATGGATTGCTTTTGCATTGTAATAGTTCAGCTGACCTGTTCAACTGGATGTGGAATGTCATTTGATGTTGCAGTTATCAAACCAGAAGCAGGTTTGAGCTAGCCACACATGTTCAGGATGAACAAAAGCCAAGTGCTGTGTGCAAGCCATAATGTGTCAGCATGTAGCATTATGCTACCCACCCAACCTAATCCAAAGGCACAATGTCTCCTCTATTTTTGCCAGTTTATATCCTGGGGCATCTGATTTGCAAAACTAGAGGAATAAAGAGATCAATCCAGTAATGGGCAATTTTATAGCTATAACTTTTGACTGCAACCAGTTTCATATCTGCTCACTGCCATGTCCTAGAGCCTCATTAATTGCGGGGAAGTTGCTCAAATCAGTTGAAAAAAAAATATACAGTAGTGTTAAATTGTTTTTTTTCTCTCTCTCTCTTTCTTTCACACAGACACAGACACACACAGGGAGAGGGAGAGGGAGAGAGAGAGAGAGAGAGAGAGAGAGAGCACTGCAGGCAGATACACATTAGAGACCAATGCACAGTTGGATAATTAAAAGAGCCATAAACGTTTTATTGTGAGCATTAAAATTTCTAATGCTTCTTAGATTCTTAAGTAGTTGGCAATCTTGTTCAGCCCCACCCCCTGTGGACACCCTGGCACAGTAGGGATTAAAAAAGAAACCCTGAGTGCAGCTGCATCTTAAGGGACACACTACCTGAGGTTTACATCATTAGAAGAGAGTAATAATACATTGCAAACTTAAATCAGAAACCCCCTTTAAAAAAAAATAGCAAGGGATTGGGATTAAGCAAAATAACATCCCAATGGGTCTGTCTTCCAATTGCTTTCGATGCTTATATAAGATGAAAAAAGGCTGGGTATCCAATTCATGACAAATAAGTATACAAATAAATTGCACAGAGTCCTTGTGTACTCTCAGGATGTACTCAAGAGCTTGGATTTGCTTCATGGCCCAAGATGCTAGATCTAGTCAAGTGAGCAAGGCTTGCCTTATAAGCATTTATACATTTCTGCAGAGAAATAGGTTTTTCCCTTGGGCTGAGCAGAAGAAAGAGCTATGCTAATTCAGCAGCTTTTCTTAAACTGGTTCCTACCATGTATGACAAGTGTTCAATTCTCAGAATCCCCCATCACTTCCATCATTGGCTGCGTAACTAGAAACTCTGGCTTTTGTTAACCCATCGTATCTGCGGGAGATCGTGTTTAAGAGAGTGCTGCAGATACCGCTATGCTAGATGCTTCCTATTTTATTTACTGTATATATTGCTGGTTTGCAAGATTTTTATTCTGTCTTTTTTTTTTCCAGGAAGTTTACATAGAGAACTTTCCTTTCATCTTTACAAGAACCCACCTTAAAATAGGACCATTCCATGGTTCAAGGATGGAGCTGAACTTAGGTCTTCATACTCTAAGTCCAGTAGCTTAGTCAGTACACTGCACGATGGTGCATCTGTTCATTTTAAATCCATAAAGGAGAAAATGGGCAGGATGAGGAGAAGGAGGAGGAGGTAGAGGGAGAGGAGTAGGAGTAGGAGATAAGGTTACATCTATATACAGTATATTTCCATCCTGTCTCCTTTTCTGTTGCTCCATTTTACATATAGATTCATTTATAAAACTCCTTATACCGAAAGCCTATATCAAATTTGTGAAGATTCAACATATGGGTAGTCCTTGACTTACCACCATTTGTTTAGTGACCTTTGAAGTTACAATGGCACTGAAAAAAAGTGATTTATGACTTTTTTGTTTTTTTACACTTACAACCATTTAGGTGTTCTCATGGTCACATGAACACAATTCCAGTGCTTGGCAACTTGCATGCATTTATGATAGTTGCACTGTCCTGGGATAGTTGCAACCTCAGCTGGCTTCTGACAAGCAAAGTTAACAGGGGAAGCCAGATTTGTTTAATGACTGCATGATTTATTTAACAACCGCAGAAGAGGTCATAAAAGGGGGCAAAGCTGACTTAACAACCGCCTTGCTTAGCAACAGAAATTTTGGGTTCAATTGAGATGGTAAGTCAAGTACTACCTGTGCATTTTTAGACAGGAAGATATGAACACAGACTATCAGAATGCAGAAAAAAATCAACATAGGAAGAGCTGCATTTCCTACCTCCCTTTTGTGATTAGTTTTCCACTGTTTCTCATGTTTTTCTAAAAAACCTTTCCTAGGAGAAGGGTTAAAAAAATTTCTTGCTGTATTGGTCCAATGATGTATGCATTCAATCTAAAATAGATTCTATTTCTTTACTACAGGTACAATAACACAGCATAGAAAATTGACAAAAGATGATGTTTGGGTATAAAAACATTGGTTGGCTGGTTATTTTGTTTAGCATATTTTGTACATATGTTTCCATTCTCCTCTTCCATAATCAGATCCTCTTCTGCATGGGATATTCTCACAGCAAGAGAAGGATGAGAATAAGCCATATTTTGCACAATTAAATCTCTGTGCTGCAGTGATTTATGCATCTATAAAACTAAACAAAAATGAATTGGGTAGGGGAGATTATCCAAAATTATGTTTGCAATAAAAAGAGGGGAAAAGTAGTAGAACTAATTATGCTAGTTCACTATTCCATTTGGCTATAATTCTACAGTCAGTTAGTATTCGACTTAATTGTACAATTAATGAACATATAAATTAAATTCATAGTTTATTCCCACTAAATTACTTACTTGAAACATCTTTGTAAAAGATGCAAGTGTAAAAAGACATTAGATTCAGTGTTCACATTATTAAAAGACTTCAGCAATCACACCCATAGACAATGCTTAATTGGTTTTTTTTAATTATTCTGTGATTATTGTTAGATCTGGACTCATGTTACTGGAAAATAATTCGATTTTTCTTTTCCCAAAGGGGCAATTATCTGCTGTAACATCGTTATTTTCTCTTCCTGCAGCTTCTCAAATTTAAACCCCCTCCCCCCCTTTTTTAGTCAAGGCTCCCTAAAAGTAAATTTTAAACTTTTCTTCCCTTGAACAATCATTTTCTAATTTCACTTGCTACCTCAGAAGTAACAGGACATAAAAAGGAGGCAGACAGTGAACATTAAGACAGGGGAAAGAACATTCCTACTATCAATGATTTTTTTTTAAAATCTATAAAAAAGCCCTGTGCATTTTTTAAAAAAATGAAAAAAAAATCCATATTTAAAAATGGATTATTTGCATTTTATCTGCTTACAGCTAATACTGCCTTACATGCTGGTCTTTGTTTCAAATGTGTGGTTTTAAATTGATCGTATCAGTTGTTTATGATTCTGCTCTACAGTACTGTGATTTTTTGAAATGTACTATATTTTTATACAAGGGAATTTTTTTTTTACCATGTGCTGTTTTTTTTCTGGTGTCACAGCAATAGAATAGGACAGTGGTGGCAAACCTATGGAACACGTGCCGGAAACAGCACACCACACCATCCCACAAGCTTTCTTGCACGGCAAACCATCCCGCGTGCACCGCGCAGCCCCACTGGCTCTGCACTCCGCTCTCACGCTCCAGTGCACACAGACCCCTTCAGCCCATTCTTGCACTCTGTTGCGTGCTAGCCAGTTGGCTTTTGCTGCACAGGAGCTCCGAAACCCAGAAGCACAGTGTGCATGCGTCCTCTGAGAGTCAAATGTCTGGTTTCCAATATGCGCATGCACATCAGCCAGCTGTTCATTGCGCATGCATGCATGCCATGCTGGGACTCTGTGCTTCTGGTTTTGGCGCTTCCACATGGCTAACGTGCAACGGAGCGCAAGAACGGGCTATGGGGGCTGCATGCGAGGAGCATGAGAATGGAATGCAGAGCTAGCGGGGCTGCGCAAGGCTTATGGGATGGTTTGGCATGCCTTTCCGGCATGAAAAATAGCACCTGATGATGTAAAAGGTTCGCCACCACTGGAATAGGACATAGAATGCAATTACAGTTAGCAAAAGAAAAATTATTTCAGTAAATAATGCTTACACACACTAAGATCTCCCAGTGATTTATCAGAACAGTTCCTGGCTAAAATTAGACAATTTTTCCTCTAAATTAGGAAAACAAAAAGTTTGGAGATTGGGAACAAACACATGCAAGCCCTGTCTCTTTGTGTGTTGTGACATCTAACACATATGTTCAAAGGGGTTGGATCTTGTATTGCAACGTCCACAATTTTCTTTTGAGCATCCTGAAAAGAGCAGATACCCACAGACTGAGCTGGATATCTGCACAGTTCATAAATGAATTATTGGTTTGTTTTCTGCAGGGTGATGTCCACTGATGGGCAAATAAACTGCAGCTATTGATTTATTCCATATATATTTCTTCTGTCATTTTGAGCTCACATTTTTTAAAAATGTAAAGACAGTCTCTCCCATTTAGATCCTGGCTCATTCTCTTTTTGCAGAGCTATGCTTGAGTGGATAGGATTTCTACATCTTTGCTCAAGGACTCTTGGATTTACAGCTGCGTCCCAGGTTCCAGCCCAGAATATAATAATAATAAAGCTCACCAAGTGATGTTTTAAAATTTACTAAAAATAATAAAAACTCACCAAGTGATTTGTTAAAATGTACTGATTTTTATCATGTTGTTAAACCACCCCAGTTGCAGCACGTTCTAAGCAAGGTAGAACAAGCTAAAAAAATAATCACACCACATACAAAACACAATATGAGTAATAATATATTACTAATCAACAGCTAAAGCAGGTGTGTCCAACCCATGGTCCTCAGGCCACTTGTGGCCTTGGACAGGTGGTAATGCAGTCTCACAAGATCATAGAAAAACACACAAACTTCCCTGGGCTACACTGAGAGAAGAGCAATTGTCATGGTCCACATATAAAATATATGGATTATGAATTGGTCTTCTCTCAGTGTGGCCCAGGGGAGCAAAAAAGGTTGGACAGCCATAATCTAAATCACAGGTGTC
The DNA here is from genome assembly GCA_032468195.1 of Cerberus rynchops. Lineage (NCBI taxonomy): Eukaryota > Metazoa > Chordata > Lepidosauria > Squamata > Homalopsidae > Cerberus > Cerberus rynchops. The sequence goes on along the minus strand of JANHFJ010007821.1, from coordinate 1,632 downwards.
AAACTTGCGGCATTACATTGCTGTCACATGATGTTTCACGATGTTTTTCCTTTTGCAGAGCTGGGGTGGGCGTGGCCTGTGTGTGTTGCATCCTGCCGCAGGCTGCCAATTTGACATCCCTGTCTAAAGCATTCAAGACATATTAATCAAAATTAAACTAAGGGTCAAATTCCTGACCATAGGACAATGTTTTTTCCTACTGATAACTGATGTTTAGAATGCCAATACAGGTAGTCCTCAACTTATGGCTGTAATGGAGCCCATCATTTCCATTGTAAGCCATGACAGTCATAAATAGCAAGAGCACTTAGACTTATATACTGCTTCACAATGCTCTGCAGCCCTCTCTAAGTAGTTTACAGAGTCAGCATGTTGCCCCCAACATGCTGGGTCCTCATTTTACTGATCTCAGAAGGATAGAAATCTGAGTCAACCTTGGTGAGCATCAAACTTCTGGCAGTCAGCAGAATTAGCCTGCAATAGTGCATCTAACCACTGCACCACCATGGCTCTTCAAGGCATTCACATGCCCAGATGCAATTTTTTATCCTAAGTGAACGCTGCCATTGTTAAGTGAATCCTTGTATTCCTAAAGAGATTTTTTTTGTCAGAAACAGATTGATAAGGCCAGAGACCATCGTAAATTGAGGTCATGTGATTGCAGAATGCTGTGACTAGCCATAATGGTGAGCCAGTTGCCAAACACACTAAACATGGACAGGTGAGTGTGTGTGTCTGTGTCTGTGTCTGTGTCTGTGTATGTCAGCTGTCAGAACTCCAGAACATGATATAAATAGGGTTTTTTGGGGAGGGAGGGGGAGTCTATTTAATTTTTGAATGGTTGCTAAGCAACAGGTTGTTAAGCAAGGACTACCTATAAGGTAGGGATTTTCTTTTCCTCTGGGGGCAGAGTGTTTCACAAGAAAGTGCCACTACTGAGCAGGCCTACCTTTAGAGCGCCATGGTGGTGCAGTGATTAGAATGTAGTATTGCAGGCTAATTCTGCCGACTGCCAGCAGTTTGATTCTCACCAGGTTGACTCAGCTTTCCTTCTTTAGATCAGTAAAATGAGGACCCAGATTGTTGGGAACAATAGGCTGACTCTGTAAACAGCTTAGAGAGGGCTGTAAAGCAATATATAAGTCTAAGTGCTATTGCTATTGTTATTCCCTGTCCACAGCTCAAGTTACCTGATCAGCAGGAGGAATTCTGCTCATCCTCTAGAAGATTCCTTCACTTCTTTCCATGCTGGTTGCAGTTGATAGAAGAATCTAGAATGATCATCTGGACATGAAATTTGAAGGCCATCACAAACTGGAATCTTACCAAAGGAGAAGTACGGTACAGTGGTTGCACTGAAATTTAAAATTCATGGATTAACTCATCCACCTTTTTGCTTCTCATATTGATGTATTCTTATTGTGTTCCTTTTTGTTATTTATTTTATGGGTTCTGTTATTTTACCTCTGTTCTGTTTACAGGCCTTTCATTTTCTTCCTTTATTGTAAGCCACCTGGAGTAGCCCTCTGGCAAGATAGGCAGTAAATAAATTTAACAAATGAATAGAATAGAATAGAATAGAATAGAATAGAATAGAATAGAATAGAATAGAATAGAATAGAATAGAATAGA
>JANHFJ010007819.1:393213-408656 GCA_032468195.1 Cerberus rynchops | reverse complement strand
TGGCTGTTCACCGCCCCGAGTCCTTCGGGAGAGGGGCGGTATATAAATCTAAATAAATAAATAAATAAATAAATAAAAGCTTGCATAAAGCAAAACACTGAACAGTGGATAACGGGGAGTTTTGCAGGGAATGGCTGTCAAATTTTATAACTCAAATGCTTTGACAAATGTACTTATAAATTTTACAGCCTTAGTTTGAAGTACTACATTACTCAAAGAGGTTTGCCTTCTTTAGCTCACGTTCTATGAAAGCATTTCTTCTATCTTTTCTGTGGCTGTATTTCTAATGCACATAGCAGACCAAAAAAAAACCCAATGCATCACAGCATTATGAATATTATTTGGCTTTATTTTGTGCACAGAGGAGATTCTCCCAGGTTAAAAGCATATCCTAGGAGGGAAAAATCCCTACTGTATATTCAACTTTGTTGCCAGCGTTAGAGAGGTTCTTTTCTGTTGGAGGGACAGGTTAAGATATTGATGGTGTATTTTAACTCCACCTAAATGAGAGTAGCTACTGCACATACAGAAGTAAGTGGGAGATGGGCACAGAACTGAAAAAAGCCATATTAGATGATGGTAAATGCATGAGAAAGGAGTTCTCATGCTCTTCTCAAAAGGCTCTGTTTTAGGCCCAGTAGTCATCAACATCTTCATCAATGATTTGGACCAGGGGATAGATGGGGAACTCATCAATTTGCAGATGACACCAAATTGGCAGGAATTGCCCTCTCTCCAGAAGATAGGCTTAAAATACAGAAGGATCTTGACAGACTTAAACCTTGGGTGCTGTCCAACAAAATGAAATTCAGTGGTGAAAAAAATAAGGGGAGAAAAACCAAAGCGCAGGTATAGTATAGATGGTGCCTGGCTGAACAGTAGTTAACTGTGAGAGGGATCTCTAAGATAATCACTTAAATATGAGCCAGGAGAGTGTGTGGCAGATGCCAAAAAAGCCAACACAGTTCTAGGCTGCATAAACAGAGGGATAGAATCAAGATCATGTGAAGTGTAAATACCACTTTATAATGCCTTGGTGGTAAGGCCACACTTGGAATATTGCATCCAGTTTTGGTCACCATGGTGTAAAAAAAGATGTTGAGACTAGAAATAGTGCAGAGAAGAACAACAAGGATGATATGGAGACGGGAGGCTAAAATGTATAAAGAATGGATGCTGGAACTGGGTATGTCTAGTTTAATGAAAAGAAGGACTAGGGGTGACATGATAGCAATGTTCCAGGGTCTCAGAGGTTGCCACAAAGAGGAGGAAGTCAAGCTATTCTCCATAGTTCTTGAAGGCAGGACAAGAAGCAATAATCAAGGAGAGAAGCAACCTTGAGCTAAGGAGAAATTTCCTGAAAGTGAGAACAATTAATCAGTGGAACAACTTGACTGATTGGGAGCCTGATGAACACGTTAATATTTCGAACGAGGTTAGAGGAAAAACTAGACCACAAAGTTTTCCATTTGCTTACCTAAACTGTGCCCGTTCTTTGTGTAGAAGCAGGTGTTGTTGATGAGGTTCACACAGCAGCCAATTACATCGCCGGTCGTGAAGGTGGGGCCGTAGGGCTGCCCTGTCCCTGATGAGCAGAAGGAGTGTCCATCGTCGCCATGATAGCCATAGGAATGCTTATCCCAACCTAAACGAAAGAAAAAGAGTAAACAAAGAGCCCGTGTTTAGAAGGTGACATATGCTCGACATCGGGAAGTAAGAGATGCATAGGTGACATCACTAGGAAATGTCTAGCAGTTGCATTAATAATGCAGGGGGATTCTGTTCTAAATCCCAAAGGTTGGAACATGGCCTGTTTCAAGGTTGTACCATTCCCAAAGTGGTTAGAAAAGCTTGTTTAGGAGTCAGAATGTTCTGAGAAGATATTTAGAAGATAATTAGAGGGGGGGGAGTGATTGTGATAAATAAACCATCCTATTCCAAACACACAGAAGCCAGAAAATCAAGAACCGTTTATCATGGCAAAAATAAGATTTTAGTGACTAAAACTATGGATTTTTTTTTTAAATTGTTAAAGATAGTTCAAGACTTACAACAGTTCATTTAGTGACCACTCAAAAATTACAACAGCACTGAGAAAAGCGACTTATGACTGTTTTTCACACTTACAACTATTGCAGCATCCCCAGGGTCAAGCGATCAAAATTCAGACGGTTGACAACTGATCCCTAGCAAAGATTACAGTGTCCTGGGGTCATGTGATCATTTTTTTGCAATGGCTCACTTAGCAGCAGAAATTTTGGGCCCAATTGTTGTTGTAAGTCAAGGACTATCTGCATTTCTGGAAATTGCAATATAACCCGAACACTTTTCCTCTACAAGATGGCAATATAAACCAGTGAAGAAAGTATTATTCAGGCTGGGGTGGTTTTTTTTTTAAGCTTTCAATCCAAATACAACTGTGGGAATCTAAATCCTACATTTCCACAGATCTCTTACGCAGACAGGTGGACCAAGCTACAGCATGGCTGCCTCTTCTTGATGAATCTCTCTTTTCCTGACAGTTCCAATCATAAATCCGACCTAATACAGGATCTGCATTTCAAGGTCTGGTTAAAGGGAACAAGAGGCTTAGAAAGAAACACAATCCTCTATCTATTCCCTTCATAATCACTTAATAGTGCTTAAGAAATTAAGAAGCTACGTTGGCATTCATCTGCGGTATACAGGCAGTTGGATTAATCAGGAACCCTTTTCAAGCATATAAAACAATTCAGGTAATTACATTTTTTTTTTACTGTGGCTGCATGCAAACTGACGGAAAAGACAGCCAGCCAGCCACCCCCCCACCCCAAAACTGGGTTGATCATTGTCTGATCCCAGCAATCTGCCATAGACCAAACCAGTTAAGTACCTACTCCTCTTTTAAGAAACCCAAAGGATCCTCCACTAAAGCTTGTAAGTATATGCAGTATTTTTGAATCTGGGCTAAAGGGCCTTTTTGTTTATTCTGAAGAGTCATAAGTCACAGGAGGAGCTCAAATGTGTGGCCTCCACAGAGTTATGTTTAGCCACATACTGAAGACATTGTTTTTCTCATTCTCTTTCAACACCAACCACAGTTTCCAGTCAAGGAAGTATTGAAGCATCATGTTGCACAATCCACAATCAAGTAATCATGGACTAAATATATTCTGCTGTACGGCAAGCCGTCCCTGGCACAGGAGCTTGGATGTTCAGGATAAAAAGTCCTAGCACCTTGAAGCCCAAAATACTAGGACGTTGCCTAAAGTCTAAAAGCTGGACAAGTAGAAATTAGATGCAAGTGTTTTACGTAAGTCCGGATTGATTGAACCATAGTTTAAACTTTATGAAACACACAGAATGAAATCTGGGAATATGGTAGCTCTCTTCCATTTCATAAATAGCTAGTTTCAGAGTGGTCATAACCATGTATTGCTAGAAATTGCTTGTTAGCAGGAACTCATAAAAATACACAGGATATGCTGCTCTTGCTTGTGATCTGTCATGTTGCTCCAATTGCTGTCAACATCCTTATCTGACAGGACAGTGACACATAGCTACTCTAAAGTGCTCCACCTGAAAACAACTTAACATTAAAGTTCAGAATCAAACAGGGACAGGGTGACCTACTTGATTCCTTACACACCCAAAGTCGTAACTATCAGTTTAGGGATGCTTGTACATACATCTTACTTTTAAAATGGTGATTTGGGAAATAAACACCCAGATGACAACCTAACATCGGAATCCCCAGCATTTCCCAGAATATATTACCACACCCTTTTGGAGTCTCTTGATTCATCTGCTATGGCTAACTCTCAGTTTCACACCAAGTTTTAAGCACCAGGAAAAAGCGAACAATTGGATATAGTTTGATATATTAAACTGTAGCTAAAAACGAATGAGCCTGCTTAAGATACCTGCCAGGCCTTATTCACCATAGTGACTGCTTGCTGTTTTACAACAACAAAAGGGAAGCCAATTTACCTTTTCATCACTATGAACAGTCACTAAACAAGGGCTACTATATTACATTATTCGGTTTATCATAGAACCATGAAAAGTATGAGTTTTAATAATGCCAAATTATGAAGACCTTCTAAATTCCCAAATTAGATTCTTGTTAGCCTAACTCCATGGTCACTATAGATAGTACAGAGACAGTATAAAGAGGTTTACACTGCAAGCTCTTTAGACCAATTCAGAGACACTAGAAAGAGGTTTATACTGCAATATAAAAACACCACCATTCATTCTTTTTATGCATTCTAAGTCCACCAATTCACCAACAACAACAAAAAAATCCATAAATATTGCTGCCATTGATGACTAACTCTGTTTGCAACCCTGTAATAGCTCCATGAAGCAAGATGCCATTCTGAGTTCTACTTACATCAACCATCCAACATGGTGCCCTCCAGATATGCTGGATCAGCAACTTACACAATAGACATTATAAAAGAATACAATTCAGGCTTAGCCACAAATTTCACAGGATGCTATAACCTAGCCACTATTAAAACTACTTCACAGACATGATACGACATAATATATAAACCCACAAAAAGGCGTGTTGGCATGTTACGAACAACATTCCTGGCTCTTCTTAATAATGACAATAGTTAGGATAAATTTTGCTCCCTATATGGGACTGAAGTCATCATTGGTTCCTTTTGCATAAAGCACATTAGATTAGATCACCAGTTGCTTTATTTATATTTGGAGGATACAGTCACCAAATTACAGTAAAATTCAATTTTGTTGACTTGCATTCAAGCTACCTTCAGATGCAGCCTACATAATTTTGGATTTCATCCTCGAATAATAGACCAAGCCCACTATTTCCAAAGCAAGACAACACACAGCATTTATATCATGCAAATGATGTCAAACAGAGATGACGTAAAATAATGCAATTAATGTGGCTCGATCCAAATGATACCAATCATGTAAATTCAAATTTTATGAACATTTGGCTTTAACAGAAGCTGTTAAAAACTGAACTTTACTGTACCCATTTGACCATTTACAGATCTGGACCTCAACAAAGATCACAGGTGCCCAAAACAATAACTGGGGTATCTGTTTTCCCATCAGAGTTGCTGATTGTATATCAACACCTTTTCCTGAATGAGTTTAAATAGGCACATAGAACAGTAGCCTTATTTGTGTCTTGCAAACAGCCGCATTCATCATCTGTCCTTTCTAGTGATGTGTTGTCAGGAAGATGTTACCGGAAAAGCCAAATAGCCCAGCAATTTGAACGAATGAATGGCCATTATGTCAGAAGCTACAACCAAATGCGTTTCTCGTAGTCAGCCTTAAAGATGTTCCATTCCAGAGGCAGCCTGCATTGAGCACCCTTGTCACGTGTTCACAGATCTCACCTGATGCTGTCAATTACATGACTTCTTTGCAACTAAGCATGTGCAATTTTAGATGAAGAAAGAAGCTGCAATTAAGCACTAATTATTCATTAGTACGTGAGGCAGATGCCAGGATGTAAAATTAGAGCCATGTACTGAAATATAAGAATCCAAAATTTAAGTCGTGTGTATAAAAAAATGAAGACAGGTTTAAACAGACTTTGTGGTTTTTTTTAAAAAAAGAAATATCAAAGGACTGTTAACTGAACTGCCAGCCTATTTTGCGAACATTTTCAACCTTATTTTGGTAACGAAAGCATAGTTTTATAGTAATTTCACAACGCTTACGAATGTCAGAGGTTTTCAGGATGCCAGACTCCATTTCTGTTGCCAAGGATTTTCTAATGCTAGGACACACATCCAAATGTGCACGATTTCCAATGGGATGTGCGTTTCGCTGAGGAGGCATGATACATGTATTGGCTCAGCCAAGGACTAAATCCCTTTACTCTGAACAGTTTCACTCCCAAAAGTTGGAAATGTAAGGCGGCGGCAAAAATGAGGGCTGGGCAGATGCCAAACAAGAAACTGCAAGACATGGAAATCGCCCTGAAAACTTAGGGTAGCATTACTTTACCATCTGCTTTCAATTTACAGTGATAAAGCTGAAGGAGCCAAGAGAAGCAGAAGTATTTCATCAGCTAAAAAAACCCAACAGGTTTTGGATTCTCCTAACAGCTGCTGCTAGATCATCATTATTTAAAGCCTTGCCCATCTTAGGTAGTTGTTGAAGAAACGGCATCTTGGTTTGGCAATTTCCCTCTTTATTATACTTTTCTCCTTGTCTATGGAGGTTCTCAATCATCCAAGTGGCCTCAATGACCCTCAGAAAGAGTGTTAAGAACCAAATGACTGACAGGAGTATAAATCCTTCCTTCCTAAACCATTCAGTCAGAACTGAAGAAGCTTCTTGGATGAGAAGTGAAATGTCTTCAAGAAAAAACAAAATCCAATTGCTCTTTGGGGGAAAAAAAGCACATTTAGGATGTATTTTCCTTATTTTAGATTATAAAGCAAAGGAATGATCTTTTGTTAGTGATTCTGAAGCTGCTTTGAAAGCTTTAACTAAAGAGAAGGGTAAAATAAATTCTTGGAAAAAAAGAACAGAGAAATGTTTGTGTTGGCACCAAAACTTTCCATTTTAACTATGTTAGAAAAACCGTTGATCCAATAGAACCACCGTCAATAAATAGCACAGATGGGCAGTTCTATAAATATGAACATCTAGTTTAATCCAAGAATCCTAATCCATGGTGAGAAATCTGGTGGCCAAGAGTTGCATCCAATCCTTGAATCCACTTTTTGAATTATCATGCTTGAAAACAGTTAACATTTTTTAGGCCTAAACAGTCCTATATATTGACTATTTGCAGCTATCTAGGGATTGTCCAGATTTTGCAAGTAGCCGTTGGTCCAAGGTTTTTTGTACTCCAGATCAGGTGGTTTTATTTAAAAATTGCATTATGTGTTTAAATAAAAACAAAAAAGAGCAAAAGAAAAATAAAAAATCAAACCTACATATATATGAGAGGTTCAATATATTTATGAGCTTACAAAGCTTTACAATAACAACTTCGGTAAAGAATGGCGGTTTCATTATAACCATTCCTTGCACAATCTATAACTTTAAGAAAGTTTTATCACCATTAAAAATACCCTTATATTCCCCACAATCCAATAAAACTGGGATCTACCAACTAGCACAAGCTCCATTGTACACTTTCCACTATTTCCTCATCTGCTGTGGCCCAAAGAAAAAAATATATAAACTAAGACTTACACCCATTCTTGTCCCATCTAAAGAGGGTATAAAATCCCAAAAGATTGTTTTACATTTAACAAAAAGAAATTCAGAGCTGAATGTACAGAAATAAAAACAGCAATGCTGGGGAGTGTGGGGAGCCCCCCCCCCCAACCTGGTGGTAAAAGCACAGAAAGATTCAAGAGCAAATGATGGAAAATGTCAAGAAGAAGAAGAAAACTAGAGCTGCTTGGCATATTCATCTTCACCTATTTTTGGAACAAGCATCCCAGCCACAAGAGTGGCAAAGTAATGAACTTACTAATCTAGGATGGGAAGATCATATCTAGCCACAGAAACGACGCTTTGGTTCAAGTGATTATAGGAAAGCTGTATTAAACCTTGGTGGCAACCATCATCAAAAGTTCTAGAGCACCTTTCCCCCACTAAGAAATGATATTAAAGCAGAAGCTTTCAGGAACTGTAGCCGATTTCATCAGATGCGCACAGAGTGGCTAGACCAGTTTTTCTCAAGCTTGGAAGCTGGAAGATATGTGGATTTCAATCCACACATGGTTGGCTGGCTGGCTGGGAAATTTTGGGAGGTGAAGTCCACATACCTTCAAGCTGCCATGGTTTGAAAAAACACTGGCCTAGACTTAGAGAGGGTTTAAATTGGGGTGGTGGGTGGTAAAAGGAAAGGGAGGGTAGATTGGTTACTTGGATTACATGTGAGACTTTACAAATGCCCTATCAATTAACAAGCATAATGTGTCCAAAACCTGCTGTATAGCCTGACTGCCTTCCAATCTTTTGATATGTAAAACCTCAAGAATTTTTCATCTCAGGTTGCTGTTAAAAGCAATCATGTTGAGGTCTTCTTAAAGAGTTCCTGGGAGGTTGAAATGCTCTGATACACAGTCCTGATGCCAAATTTGTTTGCAGGCCCTTTCATACCATTGGTTACATGAAGCAAATTATGAAATTGTATTTCCACTGTATGGGAAGTACAGACTCCTCCTCTTTTTGCAATTCAAGCGACATGCTGTCCAAAAAGAAAGTCTGCCTGTGAATTTCAGGGGTAACTTTTTTTCTTTTCTTTCTGGATTGCAGAAATCCAGGAAACAGGAGCAAACACAAATAATTCTTAGCATTGACTCACCAGGAAGTCTGTTCATGTTGACACCTTGGGCAGAGAGTCCTATTCCCATGTACCTTCAAACAAACAAAAATTTGTTAGTTCAGCAAACGAGAGCATTTCCAAACAAGGTAACAACCAGAGCTCTTCCCTAGAATAGCAGAGTCCAAATGGGAGGGAGTTAAAAGTTATCCCTCAGTCGAGACTGTCTAATTCTCTCTCAAGTCATTCACAATATACATCTCACAAGGATAACAATAGCAGCCTGTAATTGTGCCACCTTTGTGTAATCAAACATTTTCCCTTCCTAAAGGTAAATGTTCCCCTCGCACATATGTACTAGTCGTTCCTGACTCTAGGGGTGGTGCTCATCTCCGTTTCTAAGCCGAAGAGCCAGCACTGTCTGATGATGATTCTGTGGTCATGTGGCCGGCATGACTAAACGCTGAAGGCGCACAGAATACTGTTATCTTCCCACCAAGGTGGTCCTTATTTTTCACATGCTTTCGAACTGCTAGGTTGACAGAAGCTGGGGCAAGTAACGGGAGCTGGCTCCATTACGCGGTGCTGGGGATTCGAACCGCTAACCTTTCTCATCGACAAGCTTAGCATCTTAACCACTGAGCCACCATTCCCCCTTTTTCCCCTTCATAGAAAAAGTTTATTATCTTTGATACAAAAATGTTATGCCTCACTAAAATGTATCAGAAAATATCACAATTATTTTGGTCAACAACTGTGAAATAATGCTGGAGAATGTTCAGATACAAAGTTTGGAGATACTGCAGTTTAAGCCTATTTGTCTTTATTACTTCTTTTTTGCCCCAAACCAGAATTAACATTCAGAAAAGGGAACAGCAATTCTGATACAGCATAGTATACACACTTCATTGTCAGCTGCACAAGAGATATTTCCTCCTTCGGTGATTTAGTAGAGTATATCACCTATCGGAGATAATTCAAAGAAGTTATCGTCTCTTGTCAGGAACAGTTCCTCTTTATAACTGCTTTACAAGGTTTAGGCCGTTTTTAATGTTTACAAATTGTAAAGCCTTTCATGTAACTGAACATGAAGGAAACAAATTCAATTGGAATTTTGCTTGACATTATTAAGGTTGGAGGTTTTCTGCTCCGAAAGAATCAGAAGTATTTGCATACTGGCACATAGAAGGTAAACTCCTCCTGTAGAACAAACAGGTTTTTCACAAGACGATCTAATCTTCCAATTTAAATATTCTGTTCTTTCTCAGAACAATGTCAGTCTGGCAAATCCTGTCTTCTTCTAAGGTTGCTGAATTACAACTCGCAGGTGCCCCAGATAGCAAGACAAAAGGTTAAGGACACCGCTAAATGAATAAAAATCCTGTTCTTCAGCTCACCTATTTCCATGACTAGTATGCATCATTAGCACCATTAAGCCTTTCTCTGTGGGAAACCTAATCCAATCTATGTATCATCTAGATGTAATGACTTCAACTCCCAGAATTCTCAGCAACTGTCTCAATTGAGGAATTCTGGAAGTTAAAGCTCGTCCATCTGGAGGGTCCCAGTTCAGATAGATTGGTTATAAAGGTGTAGATTATGCAAATGCTTCACAGGGCAAACATGCTGAAGTAAAAAAGTTAACTTGCACACAAATTTAATTATTATTACAAGTCATACGTTCAGAAACACTGACTCATTAAAATTAGAACTCTAGTAGTACCCTAAAAATTTTGGTAGCATCTTGATAATGGGTGGAAAATAACACAGTAGTGACATGTTCCAAAGTCAACAAACCCCAAGATTTCTAGTTTAGATTTATTTTTATTCCGAAAAATAGAACTCGCCCCCTAATATCTAAAATCATAGCTATATGATTTCATACGGTACACTGCATATTTTCATATCTTCCTATGCCTCGCACTAGTATGTCAACATGATAACGAAAATTTACCTTCTATTGGTATTCTGGAGATGCGTGAGGTTTTGTAGCGCCCTACCATACAGATATGAATTCATATCTTCATTTTTAAAAAAAAAAATGTGTTTATACCTCAAAGCTCACTTATAAACTGTCAATAGTAGATTACTCATTCATTTCCAAAGCTGCTGTGGGTACCAAATGAACACTTGTTTCACACTTTCTTGTCAAGTGCAGGCCATTAGAAAAGCCTGTCGGAACTGTGGGTGCTATTGATAGGGGAAAAAAGCATTGCTCACTTAATATGAGAAAAGTTAAAATGCTTTTCAATTGGTATTCAACACCCTCCTCTATCAAAAACAGCACATATGCCACATCATTCTATAAACAAGAGCTGGAGCAACAGATTTTGTAACTCTGAATAACTCAAGTGAACATTTCTAAAATGTTTATAAACACTGTATGCCAGAGATGACATAGTCAGTCAGATAATTCATGTTATTTATTGTACAGTGTATTAGCAACTTTCATTCTGTGGGACAGTAGCTCTCATAGAATGAGATCATAATCCATGTAATGAAATTCTACTGTTGTTATAAGTCAGGTTTCAAGGCAGTGAACCAAATAATGTACAAACAAGGCTATGCTGCACTGCCACAACTATAAGGAGAGGGAGATTTTCAAGACCATTACATCACTTGCAGGAATATTAACCAGAGGTACATGTTTAGAAAAGCATGTAAAAGCGCAGACTCCTTAAAGCAGTCTTGTCTTTATACAGGCTACCTCACAAGATTGAAAAATAAGAGGTGGCTGTTTTAAAAATCATATTAAATTTAATGTGTTGACTCAATAAAGCAGTCATATTTCTTTCTAGCTCATACAGAAGCCTAGGAGAAGGCATACATGTGCTCATGACAGGGCCAAAATATTTCTTCTGGATCATTTTCAAGGCATGAATAGCTCTACTATGTAATACATTCATTATTATTTCCACTTCGTATGTGACACTGAGGCAAAACTAGACCTGTTCCATTAAGAAATCAGATGAGTGTGGTTAGAAAATAAATTCCCTAAAACAAAAGTTGTTGAAGTCCAACTCTAATATTCTGGAACAGCTGTATGCAAGGGCTGATATCTATATGGTTGTATAATTATATTTTAGCACCTAAGCTTCATAACATTCTGAAGATACTATAAGATCATCCTTGTCTTTAAAGCCAGGCACATAACAATTAAGAATTGTGTATCAAAAACCGTAAATATCCATTCCGTAATTTAAGAACACAAGCACTGGGATATTTAAAAAACAAACACAATTATTATTAAGTGTTGTGCAGTCAACAAACCTGAATAAACCTTCACTATGGTATCTATTAGCTTATTCAAACTAGAAAGTGTAGGCATATAGCTTTGCTCTGGCTATCAATTAGAGAAATTGATCAACCTTCCAGAAACCCTTAGGAACATATACAGACAGAACTGATAATCCATTCTCAGGAAGTTCTTTCTATATTCTTTCTTTGCACTCTCTTCTTCAGCTCACTATTCATTTTTCTTGACACTTTTTAGCTCCTGCTTCACGCCAAAATGTGTTGCCTTTTATTTGTCCTAAATGTTATCTGGCATTTGCAACTTATTATTTTGAAAGACAAACAATAGATTAAGACAGCATTTCAATTGCCAAAAGACTGAGATATTTTCTGATTACTGAAAGAATAAACATAAATACTACACAAATTACCCTCAATAGGACTTTAGAATATCCTTGAATATCCTATCCTTGATTATATAGGTTGAATGAATTGAGTGTTCACACAGAGGACTTCTAGAAATAAGCAGCATCAGAATCTAACAAAAGCAAGTTTAATTTTTCAATCTCATAAATAATCACTATTTTTTATTATGTCCTTTTACTAGCCTTGCACGCCACTTAAATCATAACAGACTCTGTGCAGCTTATGCACCCATAAAATATGTTTAAAAGATAGACAAAACAAGTCACGACTTTATGCCAGGTAACCAACAAATTCAATTTCCAATAGACCGAATTTCAAGGCAGACTACTTCATAACACATCTGTCTCAAAGCTTGCTGGAAAAGCCAGTTTGTTTTGAAAAGCCCACTTAGGCTGGGACCATATAGATTTCAGGGGAATACTGTTAGAAAGAAGGGAGTAGCGATTGAAAAAGCCCACCTTTGAGATCCCACAAGATGATATATCCTGGAGGGAGCCTCTTGCACCTCATCTTATCAGAATCACTTCTGCGACCAGATGTTCACACAGATATTAAACTGGGCATCATTAGGATACTACTGATATCAGATCCTATGTTACTGGATCACATGCCTAGTAGTTTCTTATAGATGCAAGCAGTTGGGCTGCTGTCATACGTCACCCTGTCACACCTCAAGAGGAACGGGTCCAACCTTATCCCAGATAAAACTGTGAGATGGAGATTCAATCACCTGCACAGAACTTGCCTTCCTGGCATCAGTTCTGAGCAAATTGGAGTGATCTTGTCTTCTAAAGTTGCTCAAAAATTCTCAGAGGGCCCTATAATGTTCTAGTCCATCCTTCTTTCAAAGGGATACCTATCAGATGGGATAACAGTTGTTATCAGGACAAGTAAGTAAGTTCTTATCTATATCTGCTTGGATTCACTTTCTGTTTTTTTGCCAGTAGCACTCTAGGCACCTCCTTTGCCTCTTCATTTCCTGGACCTCCCTGGATTGACGAGCAGAGAGGGGCTACTCAGGTGCAATCCTAATCCTCAGGAAATACCTCTAGCGCTCTTCGGAAACCTAGGGGTTCCATCAGGCACACCTGGGGCAGAGTGACCGATTAGCAAATGGGATTAGTAATAAGATATGGTCTATGACTAGAGCAGTGTTTTTTTTCAATCTGAGCAACTTTAAGCTTCATATTCTAAAATTCCCCAGCCAGCATGCTGGCTAGAACATTATGGAAGTTGGAAGTCCACAGTTCTTAAAGTTGTCAAGATTGAGAAAGATTGGACTTGAGAACCAGGTTCAAATTCATCCACAGCCAGGGAATGTGGATTTAGGACCAGTTGCTCTTTCTCTGACCAACCTACTTCAAAATGTGTTATTGTGACCATTCCCATGTAAGCTACTTTGAGATTCTGGAGGAAAGCCACAGTGTAAATCCAGCACAAATATTTCTCAATATTTCCTGCTCTCGCCATTACATCACTCCTGACCATTGAGCTACCATTGAGTATGATGCATCTATTTTCTGATATGTACAAGATTTTAATTTAAAACTGGCTTTGCAGAACAATTTTCACATCACCATGGGTCGTAAACCAACTGCACAGCAATCATGGGCCCCTAAGGGAATGTATTAACCTAGTTAATGGTAATTCCCTATAGCCATTCTGGGAATTGTATAATGAATTAAATTTGCCCCCTTTGGCAGCATTTACAGCACAGAAGTACCACTGCTCATTTAAAACAGCTGCTATCATTACCCTTGAATTTCCAAACTTATATAGCTGTTCTATACATCCATCAAAATTAACCAGCCCAAGCCCTTTATATAAGAAAAAACACCGTACTCAAAACTGAGTGATATTTGTTGGAAACACAATACAACAATGGATGTGTCACTCCAATCTGTTTTTTAACCATACATCCATTCTAGGCACCACAAATATTTAAAAAAAACCCGATGTCTACCCTATTATTCAAAAAGCTTACTCTATTGTCCAGGTACTAGAGGCTCAATTCATTTCCTCATGAAGATGGTGGCTGAAGCTATCTGAAGCATCCTGACATGCTATGTCAATGTACCCTGAGCTTCCCACATCCCCATTAACAAAAAAGTTACAGTAAAAAGTTTAGTAAAAAGGTTACTAAAAAAAAAGCCTGTAGAAGGCAATACTGAAATAAGTCCCTACATCAACAAATATACAGAAAAACTGGATTTGGATTAAACTTTACAGAAGTTTATGAAACACAGTATCGAGGCAATTATAAGCAACTCCTTCCAGACATAACAAAGGTGATGAAAAACAAATCTGTCCATCTGTTTCTACTTCTTCTCCAAACACCAAACAATTGAAACTATATAGTTTCTTAAAGCCTCCGTAACAATTTAGCAATGCCTAAAATAAGTAGCTATCCAATGGTAATCAATCCAATTACTCAACCGTAATAACTGGGGCAAAGATGCACATAAAAATACTATGCACTGCAGCTAGGAGACATCTATCTGCTCTCTCCACCCTCGTGATTTGCAATATCTTGGTGGCCATATATGTGATCTCATCACTAACATTACAACACCCACATTCTTTAAAGCAAGACAATTTAGTTTAATCCACATTATGAACATGCTTTTCTCCCCCTTTCCCAAACTGGACTGTTTGTCATTCTACAGGAGCAATTTTTGGCTGACCAAGTAACCAAATTTGCTTAAAGCTTAGTGGTTTAGAGTTTGCCTTGGCTTAGTTTTTTTTTTAATCAACACATTATATTTCAAAGACCAAAATCAAAACCCATCCTGTTTTATATCAGTGTTCCCAACAGAAATGTAACCTGTCATATTTCCAGAGTACAGGTAGTCACTGACTTAGGACCAACAATTGAGCCCAAAATTTGTTAAGTGAAACATTTGTTAAACGAGCCTTGCTCCATTTTACGACCTTTCTTGCCATAGCTGTTAAGTGAATCACCGCAGCTGTTAAGTTAGGCACCCGGTTGTTAAGTGAATCTGGCTTCCCCATTGACTTCGCTTGTCAGAAGGTCACAAAAGGGGATCTCATGACGTTGGGAGACAGCAATGGTCATAAGTATGAACCAGTTGCCAAGCATCTGAATTTTCATCACATGATCATGGGGATGCTTCAAAGGTCGTAGCTGTCAAAAATGGTCATAAGTCATTTTTTGATGCCATTGTAACTTTGAACAGTCACTAAGTGATCTGTTGTAAGTCGAGGGACTACCTGTATTAGCCATGAGCTCAAAACGTACTGTAAAATAGTAGTAATAAAGATAACTAGACTACACCAGAATATAATTGGACCTGCAATTGGAAATTATCATGCAAATTTCAAATTTTGGGGGGTTGGATCAACAGTTCAATCAGCTCAATGTTGTGAACTATCTTGATTTATCTGATGTCAGAGAATTACTCAGCATAAGTACCCATTTCTTTGCAAATCATTTTATATAGGAGGGAAAAGAGTCCCTGTGGATTTTACTCCACCAGTTGTAGCCAACTATTGG
>JANHFJ010007819.1:354889-365344 GCA_032468195.1 Cerberus rynchops | reverse complement strand
GATTCATTGCCCCCCCCTTTTTTTTTTACAGGTAGAATTGTTGAGTGTGTGTTTTTTTTTTCCTTTTCAAGTTAGGCTTTTAGGGTAACTTTATTGTCACTTTGAAGGTCCTCTAATGGGCAAGCCCATTAAAGTGAACTTTAATACAGCTCTCAAAGGGTCTGCCATCTCCGGTATAACACTATATAAACGTGACTAAATAAATACAAAATTATGCACACACCGGCATGTATTATATGACACAGAGAGTGGGTGTGTATCAGTGAGTGTGTTTTTCAAACTTGGCGACTTTTAAGGTGTCTGGACTTCAACTCCCAGAATTGCCCAAACGGCATGGGAAAAGCTGAAGTCCGCATCTTTTAAAAGTTGCCAACTTTGAGAAATTTTGTATACCGGGCTACAACTTACGGAAAGTTCATTCAGATTTCTCCATTTCGGAGAAAGATAATTTACAAATTACAGAGTGGGTTCATAAAAAATGTTCCTAAGGCGAAATAATGGGATGCTTTATATCTATAAAAGGGTTTTGACTTACCAATGACTGGACAAGTGAGAGAGTATAGCTAAGATGCCAAAAAGAAACCTGAATCAAAGTTATAAAATTGAGCTACTGTACTAAACTTAATGGAAATATGTTGGCATAAATGAATTAGGACATGAAATTTCATGGGCAACTTAGAATCATCCATTTTTTGTGAATCTTAAGCTTTGAGAAAAAGTGCTAAAGATATTCAAGCAGGGAGGGACAAATAAATGTGTGCAGCTTCTAATGTGTAGTATGGAACATAAGAAAAGTATCTATACATGTTAGATGAGTCCCATGCCAAACAGTTTGGTGGTTAATATAAGTAGTCCTCAACTTATGACCACAATTAAACCCAAAATTTATGTTGCTAAATGAGAAATTTGTTAAGTGAGGTTTTTTTCCCCCGCATTTTACAATTTTTCTTGTCACAGTTGTTAAGTGAATCACCAGTTAAATTAGTAATCTGGTTGAATCTGGCTTCCCTATTGACTTTGCTTGTCAAGAGATTGCAAAAGGGGATCACATGCCCCCTGGACACTGCAGCTGTCATAAATTCTGTATCCTCAAAAAGTTTGGTCATTGTTGCAGATGAGTTTTGCTTTGCTTTCCCTGATGAATTTTCTAAACATGGGTAATATTATATTTCATTCCAAATATCAGTGTCAACATAGGAGAAGCTCACTGATATTTTATGTTGACTGCCCAGCATATTAAAGAACAGCCTATACATCCAGAATATGTCAACCATTCTCGACCGGCCTGACCATGTTTCCATGGTCACATTAATCCCAGATTAAAATGAATGTGCAAGTCAAGCTGTGTGTACTGTTGCAAAACACTGGACAGATTAAGCCATCTTTTCTGAGCATTCATCAGTTCTTTTACCTTGTACTTTTCTGCCGCAAACATTTTGTCACCATTAGAGCTATCTAAATACTTCCTGAGTAGTTGTGAAGAATAATTGATCCCTTAATCTTTTTTTTTTTTTAAAAACATGGCTGTAGCCCTTTCAGGAAACACAAGGCAGCTGTTCCTGTGTGCTAATCAGGCAGACCTTTTGAGGATTGTCTTAGGGGAATTCTTTTCCATTTCAATCTTGAATAGGTTTACAGGTGGTCCTTGACTTATGACCATAATTTGTTCAGTGTGCAAGGTACTGAGAAAAATGGATTTACGACTGGTCCCTAAAGTTATGGCCAATGCAGCCTCCTCCACTGTCATGTGATCAAAATTCGGGTCCCTGCCCTTCTGACCTCAGGAGCACATCAACTCCCCTAAATCCATCCATCCTGCATTTTTGCCAGTCTGGGTGCCTTGCACTCTACCACACATCTTGCTACCATCATTGCCTGCAACTGGCCACCATTGCCTTCCTCCTGCTTGTAGCCTGGAATCCATGCCCTGGCTGAGGGGCAGCCCTGGAATATGTGTAGTGAGCTGCTGAAGGGATCTTCCTAGGCGTGGCTGAGGCAGCGGCAATGGGGCGCTGCCCTAAATTGTGGTATGTAGTTAGGAAAAGATGAGTGTGGCAGGGGAAAAGAAGCATGAGGTTCTTTCCTAACAATCACAAACTGGCTTCACAGTTGCAACTGGGATTACTGTAACTGCCATCTCTAAGAGGTGTAGTCATATCGCTCAGTGACAGAAGTTCCAGTCCCAGTTGTGATTTTTAAGGACTGTCTCAACTTTAGTGCTCAGCTCATAACTTGATTGGATAGCTTTGCTGTGGTTCACAAGGAGGTATAGATAGGTGTACCGTACTATTTTTGAAAAGAATTGTAGTTGAACCTGTTTTTTGTAATTGACATTAACCTAGAGGTAGTCCTCAATTTACAACCACAATTGAACCCTAAATTTATGTTGCTAAGTGAGATGCCATTTTACGGCATTTATAAATAAATGCCATTTTACGGCATTCCCATGTTTGTTAAGTGAATCACTGCAGTTGTTAAAATTAGTAATATGGTCATTAAGTGAATCTGGCTTTCGCATTGACTTTGCATGTCAGAAGGTCGCAAAAGGGGATCACATGACACTGCAATCATCATACATGTGAGTTGTCAAGCATCCGAGGGCAAATCATGTGACTCAAGGCATGTTGTAATGGTCATAAGTGTGGGAAATGGTCATAAGTCCTATTTTTCAGTGCTATTGTAACTTTGAATGGTTACTAAACGAACTTAAGTCGAGGGCGGCTGTTTATTAAACACACTTGCTTTAAAAGTAATTGGCCCCTCAGTTTGGTGAAAGCATTTCCATCCAATTGAATGCCATTCCGTATTTCGTTTATGCTGACTGCAAACAGTGACTTTGGTGTAGTGGTTAAAGCATTAGGCTCAAAACCTGATGACTTCATTGTATAATAACATTCTTTCCAGCTGTTTAATATTTTTTTTCAGATGGCATGATTAGAATTATGAACAGTATTCTATATTTTGTCACATTATACGTTGAGAATAACATTTGCTTCTTTTCATTATGTTCTCCTACATGGAATTTGTCTGCTTTTACACCAACTGTACACTATTTCATCAACCTATCCATAATAAAGTCAAATATCCTGTGTTTTTCTTTTATTTCCAGTTGCTGGCTACACTGAAAATTCAGAATGGGAGACAAGCCTATATGGGAACAGATTGGTTCCAGCTTTGTACAGCATTACTATCAATTATTTGATACAGACCGGACTCAGTTAGGATCAATATATGTAAGTCACTTTGAAACATGTTTTTATTGTGGGATGCTTTATCATTTCTCTCCACCTTCCTTTGGAGTCAGTAATGCTAGCACTCTCATAATATTGTCTAGCAGTAGTTTTTGGTTAATTTAATCTCAAAAAGCATAATTGTATTCAATATTTGTCACTAATATATTACCTCTATCTAATACATAAAGATTGTCTTGAATCAGTTTTGACTCTGAGGAGTTCTGGGAAATTACTAATTTATTTTTTAACAAGTATGTTACTACTTCTAGTGTACAAAATAAAATGTTTCTAAGCAGATTATTGTTTTATTGTTTCAGATAGATGCCTCATGCCTTACATGGGAAGGACTACAATTTCAGGGCAAAGTAGCTATTGTTGAAAAACTCTCAGTAAGTATCTGTTATGTTGTACTTCTGATTCTAGAAATTGTCTCACCTGTACAGTGAAATAAATGTCACCTTGCAAGTCAGCTTTCAGATTTCTTTGGGTGGGTAGCTGTATGCAGGCCATGAGTTACCTGCTTTTGGCTTAATTCATTTTTATCTCCTGGATAGTGTAATCTTAACGTTTTCATCGAAATCTACTCTCTATAAGTAAGCCCCATTTTTTTCATGGCATCCTGTTGTCACTTAGGGGTTTTATTTAAAATGTACACCACAAATTTGGATAGAGCTTTTCCTAGAAGGTAAAGCAATATCATTTACCACATGAACTTCTGCCTCTCACAGGTATGGGTAACAGATAATCCTCGACTTACACTATAGAACCCAATATTGTTAAATGAGACAGACTTTTGTCCCATTTTATGACTTTTCTTGCCACAGTTGTTAAGTGAATCATTTCAGTTGTTATGGTAGTAACAAGACTGTAAAGTGAATCTGACTTCCCCATTAAATTTGCTTGTCAGAAGGTCGAACAAGATGACCAATGACCCTGGGACACTGTAATTGTCATAAATAGGAATCAGTCAGCAAGCATCTGAATTTTGATCATGCATCCATGGGGATGTGGCAACAATTGTAAGAGCAAACAATAGTTATAAGTCACTTTTTTCCAATGCCGTTGTAACTTTGAACAGTTGCCAAATGAACTGTTGTAAGTCGGGGACTACCCTGTAGTTCATTCTGACATCATGGCAGTGATTGGATCTGGTATTTCCATTGCTAAGGGACACAGTTGCAAACTGCAACATTGCAAAATCGTGATGCTCAGCGATAGAAATCTCAGCACTTCTGGTTGACACAATTAAGGGAACTATTTATCGAGGGTATTGCATGAGTCGCCACTTACAACCTGCAGCCAGCTTTCCCATTGTGCTTGTAGAAAACCAGCAAAGGAGGTTGCCTGTGGCGATCCTATGATTGTGGGATTGCTGCAACCAACATAAGACCATTCATACCTTCAACTCATTCAGAGCCATCGTAAGTTTGAACAGTGGTTATTAAAACGACGACCTGTAAATCCTTCTGTGTTTCTACCTTCTATTTCAGAGCCTTCCTTTTCAGAAAATACAGCACAGTATCACATCCCAAGATCATCAGCCTACTCCAGACAGCTGTATACTCAGTATGGTAGTTGGACAACTTAAAGTAAGTCTGTTTTCAGGCCTGGGTTGCAGGGAAGAAATGTTTAGAACAGTATTTCCTTATCCGGGTGCTTCCCAGATTGTTTTGTGAGAGTCCTGATTGGAAATGTTGGTTTAGAGCAGTGTTTCTCAACCTTGGCAACTTTTAAGATGTGTGGACTTCAACTCCCAGAATTCCCCGGCCAGCCAAACTAGCCATGAAAGTCCACACATCTTAAAATTTCCATGATTAAGAAACATTGATTTAGAGTACTAGTCAAGAATCTGTTCATAGCCTGCTTATGTCACCTGCTTTATAGCTCAGTTTGATCACGAGAACTTTGACAGGTATAGCCTAAGCTAGCCTTAATGTCTCAAGACAACATCCAAGATAAGTCAGTCCACTTTTGATTAGGTCAGCAAAGCCGAATGCACAAACTTCAACTGTTAAGTGACCAGGGTTCTTCATTGCAGTTATTTCTCTTTTAAAAGTTTAAAGAAATTAAACTTTTCTTTTATGCATAACGTACAACGAGGGCACAGTTAGAACAGGTTGCAAGTCTGCTTATCGTGGCTGCCGGGAAGGAATCAAAGTAATAATCTTTTTACGACCAATTGGAAAGCAGGGCCAGAACTATTTGCAAACAGTTCTGACACTGTTTGATTAAAAAACCTAAATGGGAGTCTCTTAATGAAGTCAGGCACAAAAAATCCTGTTATCCCATCCTGATTGATCAGCCCAGAATTGAGAGGATTCCCAATAATCTAAGGCTATTGAACAAGCTAAAATGGGGCACAGCATATTACACTAGAAATAAGCCAAATGCACCATGGAGGTAAGAAGGGCACATACTGAATCCAGCAAACCATATAATGGAATTCCTAAAATCTGCAAGTAACATATACAATTCACTTGATATGATAATGTAGCAGCCTATGTGCTGTCTGGGCAGCTGTGGTATGGCCATGATACACCAGTGCTGTGGCGGCAGAATTAGTGCTACTCAAAGTGCTGTCTTTGAAACCTTACAAGTAGTCTTTGCTTAGTGACCAGTAGAGACCAGCAGTTCAATTGCTAAACAGGGCAATCACTGAGCAGAAAATCACATAATTGCAATGGGCTTACAAAGTCACTTCCCGTTTGGTCATTTTTTTACTCATTTCCAAGACTTGAACTGAATACAATAACACGATTCATCTGCTCTTAATAATAAACAATGTGAGAGTGTAGCTTGTAAGTAGCTATAAATATGATGAGTCATACTGAGCTCTGTTGTGCCTAGTGTTTTATGTCTCTCTCTCTCTCACACACACATACGGCTGCTCTTTTACAGCACTGCTTCTTAATATTCAGTAAGAGTAGAAACATCCCATAGATGTTAGTAACCCCATTTTGGCATATTCTATGCAAGTGCCATAAATATATTCCTGCCAGAATTTTGTCAAGATACCACCATTTAGTATTTTCAAATCAATCGTAACATTTTTCTCCTGTCCTGCTCAGGCAGATGATGACCAAATTCTAGGTTTCCATCAGACCTTTTTGTTGAAAAACTTACAAGGTGCCTGGGTATGCACCAATGAAGTCTTCAGGCTAGCACTCCACAATGTTTAGCCTTCTGGCCACCTCACGCTCTGATCTTCGCTGTCCCCTCTCTGAGTAAGAAGCATTCTGCTTGTTCCTCTGCCCCACCTGATCTTGCAACAGCATGAACATTGCTTGTGTGTTACCCGAGGAGGGTTGCAGTATGACAGTGTGGATTGCTTCAAGTTGATGACTCTCGAAATGAGCAGCGGGGAAGTTTCCCTTTGCAGAAGCAGCTGCCAAATAGTTAAATGTAGTGTTTATATATCAATCGGTTGCTTGTTTTAACACCTTTAGGATACAAGCGCTGCTTAGAACTCTGGAACGTTGGAGTGGCATACAATGAATGCTTGCCTTGTTATGCCTGAAAACTGTCTGCATTCGTGCCTATAGGTACAACTGTGCAACTTGTTTCTTACAGCAGGGCGGAGGGCAGCTTACATTTTAATCCATTGTGAGCATGCCATTCGTAAACAGACATTTGTGTCAACTGCGAGAAGTTTCCAGTGGGTGTATTACTACAGTGATTGATAAGGAAGGCTGAATGTAAAAACAAATGAGAGTGGACAAATGCAATTGTATTGACTGTTTTCTCTCAGTTAAGGAGAATTAAAGAATTAGACAAAAGGCATCACAGAAAAGGTGGGTTTAAAGAATGGATTTGGCCTGGTATTTTCAAAGTGGAACAGTAGGAAGGATCTGGGAATTGATAGGGAATATTTGTAGCTCGCTTGGGGTTGAACTGTGGAGTCCTTGGTGTCCTCAGCCTAGTTGTTTTCTTGTAGACATTTCATTACTCAACTAGTCTCATCTGTGTTAGGTGATGTTGCACAATGAGATGTCTACAAGGAAACAACTAAGCTCAGAAAGCACAAGGACCTCTGGATCTTAGGATGTACAGCATGGCCAGATGACTGCTCTGCACTCTTTCACTTTGGGTGCTGAGAAAAACAAATAGTAAAATTTTGGTTGCAGAAGGACTAACTTTTAAGAAACGCTCATATATCTCTCCATTGTGGTTCTATGTTGACGTTCCCTAATCTGGTACTATCCCAGTAGGTTGGACAACTGTTCCCAGCCAACATGATGTGTTAGCTGGGAACTCTGAAACATCAAGATGCCTTTGTGAAGCTGTCGTCCAAGTAGAGTTTTGCACAAGGGAGGATAGCATGATTAGGCACACAATTGTAAGGATTATCTCAGACTATTTGGGGGGGTGAGGTGGAAAAATTTCTGAAGCCAGCACAAAAGTTTCAGTTCCAGAATGTATTTTAGTTTAGTTTACCCTGACTGCCAATTGCTGACAACATGCTGCCCATAACCAGGATTCCTTCTTATCTTTACCAAATATTTAACATGTAGATCAAGTTGATGTATTGTGCTAAGATACAATTTTTTAACATTAATTAACTGACTAGGTCACAATTGGGTGAGTTCACACTTTTCTAAGCCACAAATACGATTTATATGCACTGACCAGATTTACAAAGCATACAAGCATAAGAGTTAGCACAATGTATAACAGCTATAGTGTAATTTTGTTTTATGAGACTAATTGGGGAAATGTCCATTGTACAAAATGTCTATTATATTAGAGAGTAAATAATTGCACGGCATTTGTCATATGTGTGATGACATCTGGTCTGGTGATACAAATGGTCTGGATCAGTGTTTCTCAACTTTGAGAATTTTAAGATGTGTGGACTTTAACTCCCAGAATTCCCCAGCCAACATGCTAGTTAGGGGATTCTGCATATTAAAGAGATTGAGAAACACTGGTCTAGATTGAAAATTGATCCATTTCATGTGAAATCCATTGTTACCAAGTTCCAAGTAAATCAAGGTTTTGCTTGTTTGATTGTACTGTGAAACCAAAAGTATTATGCTTAATTGAGTATATGCAGTTTATTTTCATGATGATTATATTTTATTTTATAACTGGAAGTGAAACTTTAGTTCATTATCCAGATTTAAACTTACAGCTAGTCCTTTATGGCTGCAGTTGGACCAGATTTCTGGTTTTAAGTTGTAGCAGTTCTAAGTTGATTGATCCACTTGACCAGATCTGATTTTATAACACTCGGTCATTAGTCATCAGATTTTATAACAGCAGGCATTAAGTAAATCATCATGGCCTTTAACTGAATGCTATACCGGAGTCATGTGAACCCATTGTTCCAAATTCCTGGCTGAGAATTTTGGAAACTTATCTTCTGAAACCACTAAATTGGGGAGCGTTGAGTAATTATTGTCGCCGGCAGGAACTGCACTTAGGTTTCCAGCAGTATTTCATTGTTCATTTCATTCAGCATCATCATGACTAAAAATGCATGTTGTGTTCTTGCACAGAGACAAAATGACAAATTTTAGTTTCTGTCAAAAAAAAAAAATTGCTGGTAAGGCAAGAAGTATATGCATGACAACATTCGACTCCAGTTACAGGAATTTAGTGCACTGCTCAAAAGCATCTTAATTCTTATTTTTCATTTGTCTCTGCAGGCCGATGAAGATCCTGTTATCGGATTCCACCAGATATTTCTATTAAAGAACATCAATGATGCTTGGGTTTGCACCAATGACATGTTCAGGCTAGCATTGCACAACTATGGTTGAAATGACATCCCTGAGGCACCTGCCTTTTTTTTCCTCCTCTCCTTCTTACCAATATTAATCACACCCATGGAACATTCCAAATATCATACACAAACCTGCACACCATGGCAAGCAAGCAAGACTTGTGACATACCCTTCCGAAGAGTTTTATGTTGTGTCACTAGAAGAGTTTCTTGTGCATGATGTTTGGAAGTTAGAATTAGCTGCATTTGACAGAGGAAGGGTATGTTTTACCAGCATGCCTTGGGAAGAATCCATAATACAAAAAGGTTCTGTTTTTGTACTGACAAGTTTCTCTAATAACCCAAAGAAACAAAAGGATATTAAAGAATAGCCAGCCTGAAGCCAACTCAGATAATCGATTTCTTTCTTTTTTTGTTGTTGTTCACATATTTCAGTGCTACATTATACAATAAAAACCATGTGATTTTTTTAACAGTTTAAATTGTTGGATGTTCAGTCTGTAAATGGAAAGTCTTGTATTTCCAACTCTTGTGTTTGAATTCTTAGCTTTGGGAATGGACATAAGTTTTAAAATTTCCACATATCCTTTGTTGCTACCATTTGCTTTTGTTTGGAAGCTTGCGTGGATGTGTCGCTGAATAATGGCTTCAAACCTGAAATGGGGAAACTTACCTCTCCCTGAAAATCAGAATGTGTATTTATATTAACTACATGTGCAGCAAGTTTATTATACTGAACCTCAAGGCATTCTTTCCCATTCTATTATGCAGATATACATAAAGACTGTGCAGACCAACAATGCGCATGTACTTATTTTCAGGCTAATTTCTCCACATCCTTTCCTGGTTGGCATCTTGATTTCATTCTGCTTTTAATATTCAAAAGCTGAGTCATTATTGCATTCAGCATCTTCAGGGCACCAGTTTCAAAATGAGATGTTAATTTTGTCCAGATTGGTAGAGTACTACATCCCATTCCATACTGTCTGTTGCTTATTTTGACATCCCAAGTGTCTGCTATATCCTGGTTACAATAAACCACAGCCAGGTGGCACCGGTAGCGCCATTTTAATGGTTAAATTGGGTCAGTATTTGAAAACATTTTGAAGTACCATTCGCTGCAAAGCTGATAAAAGTTACAGAAAAGTAATGTATTTTCAAAGCGGCCAGATTGTTCATCTGGATGTTTAATGTGAACTGAACAATCTTGAACTCATAGGCCTTATGCCATTCCAAGATTATTTTTCTATTTTTGAAACTTAAGTTTAAAACTGGGCTGGTAGTCAGATTAATGCAGTCTAGTTCCACATGCTCACGAATAGCCAAAAAAAGTATGCAGTTCTTAATTGTTCAGTTTCAGAAGAACTGAGCTCAAATTCATTAATTCAGGCCTGTGCCTGTTGAGAAATTGCAGTTGCACACATTGAATAGTTTTTTTGTTTTTAAAGAAGAATGCATTTGAGGCTTGTAGCAATTTAAAGCTGAATCTCTGGAGTC
>JANHFJ010007819.1:201972-212081 GCA_032468195.1 Cerberus rynchops | reverse complement strand
GGAGAGTAATGTCATAAAAACCCAAGGCCAGAGGTGTTCCTTGCTTTGTGTAATTCCCCCACAATGCATGTGGGAGGGAGCAAAACCACATACTTGTAAATAATATTTGCTCAAATATTACTATAAAATGCACGTAGGACATACCAATGTGGAAATGACAGCTACATTATGAAAGCTTCTGGATGGCCTATGTACACATGTGTCTGTGTTTCTAATTGCTGTGGGGGTTTAAGCTATTAATGGGAGAAGGGGGCAACATATGACATCCTGATGTTCACATTTGTGGGTTTTGTAGTCTGGGGGTATAAAAGACCTGGTTGAGGGCAATCAATAATCCCATCCATAATCTCTCCTGAAGCCTCTTGAGCAATTACAGATCTCCCAGGATGTCAGGGCAGATCTTCCAGAACTGAACCAGGTAATTCCCATATTTTGCCCCTGGTTTTTGAAGGAATCCAATTTCTGGCTTTGCACATTTACACAATTCACTGAATGAGACAGCAACCAAAGCAGAAAGATTCACACAAGACTTGCAGCTTCAAGAAAATGAACCAAAGCTAACCCTACATTTCTTTGAAAGAACAGATACTGAAGCTCAAATACTTTGGCCATTAAGTGAGAAGAGAGGACTCCTTGGAAAAGACCCTGCTATTAAGTGAGAAGAGAGGACTCCTTGGAAAAGACCCTGCTATTGGGAAAGATGGAAGGCAAAAAGAGAAGGGGACCTCAGAGGAGGAGATGGTGCCATCAATGTGATGAACATGAGTTTGGGCAAATTCTGGAATAGTAGATGACACAGGGGCTGACATGCTATTGTCCATCAGGTTGTGAAGAGTCAGACATGATTTAGCCACTCATCAACAAGGACCAAATTTGGAAATTTGCAAATGCAGCCACTGTAACCCAAGTCAGTTTCAATGTATTGCCATCAAAGATGTTTACAACCCAACAGGTCAAGAATGTTCTGCAGATCCAGATGTCTCCTTCTCCTCCTCCTTCTCCTCCTCCTCCTCTTCTCCTGGCCTTCTTCTCATTGGGTTTTCTCTCTTCCCACATAGGAGTGAAAGGCGATTGTTGTCCCCATGATTGGCTATTCAGGGATGGGTTTTGCTACAAGCTCAACGATCAGCTCAAGACCTGGAATGATTCAGAGGTTAGAAGTGCTGTGTGTGTGTGTGTGTGTGTGTGTGTGTGAATTTCCTCATCCAGGCATAAGAAAAGTCTAGCCAGAGCATTACATAGCTCCCAAGTCCACCTGGCTGGGCAGAAGTGGGAGGCCACTACAGTAGGTGCATGAGAATATAGCAAAGAACATAATTTTAGAATAATCTGAAATGCAAGTATTCTATGGATGATATACCAGTTTAGGCTTTCATGAAGAGTATCTGTTGGGCAATGTCAAACTTCAGGGTTGAGTGACCATCCTGTGGACAGAAGATTTCCCTTTTTTTAAAAGAGTTTTTATTTTTGAAACAAACATGCAAAAGACATACACAACATAAAAAAACATATAAAACTAAAAAAAGAGTCATCCAGTTCTATACTTACAGTGTATCAGTTGGTTACAAAAAATAATATTTTTGTGCTATTCTTCCATAGTCATCTTTTATAATTATATTCTAATTCATCATTTTATTTATATTAATATGTATACATATCTATTATTTATTCTTTTGACTAGTCTTTTATTCCTTCATTTTCATGCGAGAATTCTCAATATTTATAATTCCAAATTCAACCAATGGCTGTATATTTTTATATTCAATCTATATCCTTATATTGGTTTCATTTACAAAGGCAAATTAATATATTTCAATATCTGTTTCTCTAACCACTGGTAATTAAAAAGAGTCTTTTGTCTGAAATGGGATAGGGTCTCCTCTTGACCAGGGGTTGGACTGGAAGACCTCCAAGGTCCCTTCTGTTATTCTGCTTGGGAAGAGTTCCCAGCTCTGTTGAAGCAGGTTATTTTTCTCCCAGGAAGACAAGTCCTGGCTGGCAGCTGGTCTGTACAAATCCAATCCCTGCTGTTTCTGTAGAATAACAATGGCCTCAGGTCTGCAAATGGCTCTTAGGTCTAATAACATCAGCCACCAGGCTGCTCCAGGCAGTATTTATCGCTTGGACAGTCCTGCCATCTCCATCTATCAGGGGACATATTACAGCTTGCTATTTCTTTCTGTTTACTAGAACTCCGAAGGGATTCCCTTAGGAATGAGATGACCTGAGGCTGAGAAAGCCAGGGAGAGGGGAAAGCGATTTATTTTAAATAAAACTCTTCTTTTAAACATCGCTTCTTGACTCATGCTCCATCATGGGGAGAAGCACATGAGTACATCAGCTTAGTTTGGAAGCCAAGTCCTGCGGTAAAAAAGAACTTGGTCTAAACAAAGGCACTCAGGCAATACATTAGGGATAATGTCAACAAATGGAGGTTGGAATTAGGCCAAGGTCTCGGAAAGAAGATTTTTAGGCTTTGCTATATAGTGCACTCATTGGTGGGAGGTCGTGTTCAGCACAGTTGGCCTTGTTTATTTTCTCTTGGTTAAAGAACACCCTTGGAACCCAGAAGGTTAAAGTATCTTTGCTTCTCTAAGTCATATAATGACAAGATATATTTCACTGAGGTCACAGTTTAGCCAGGAGTTGTTAATAAGCTATATTGCCATGGTAATGGCAAAATAAATATTTAAAAAATGGTTTACTCACCGCCTAATCCTCCAGCCTTCCTCCTATCCGAGGGCAACTGGTACCCCTTTATTTACCCGGCTGATAATTTTAGCATGCTGTCATTCCATTTGGGATGGAAATCAATCTGTGGGAAAGATTCACCTTTTCCCCTCCTTAAATGGAAGCCAGGCAAAATGGTTCTGTCGGACTTTGGCTTCCTTTTGGCCTTCAAAAAGATTTCATGCAATCTCAACCACCCAAAAGAAATTAGTCTTAAAGCTTTTAAAATAAATGAATTCTGCATTCCAGAGCAAAACGACTGCTTGAATCACTTAAAAATGGTCGTGATTCACTTAACAACCAAGGGCCAAAAAAATAAATAAATCAGCTGCAATTCATTTAACAACGGTGGTCCCAATTGTGGTTGTAAGTCAAGGACAACCTGTAGAATCCAATCACATGCATGAAACTACTAGCTTCCTGCTTTGTCACAGAGTAATATTTCTTCTGAAACTTGTACAGGAAGCATCAAATCCTCCCCTTATATTGATTGCACCTTTATTCGTGAACATCCCTTAAAACTCCCGAATAAGAGCTGGTTCTGTTTGTTCTTTTCAAGAGAATGAAGTACCTTACTCATACAATGGACGCAGTCATCTAACCAGAAGATAACAAAGATGACTCAACTGAAACCTGCAGTATTGCTAACTTGAGGCTCATTGTTGTTTTTAATCTAAATTGTGCTGAAGAGAATTGGAAGATGATCAGCCTAGTAATAGAGTTGTCAAAGCCTAAAATGCTCTACCTGATTCAGTTGTATCTGCTACAAATTCTCAAAGTTTCTGTTGCAAATTGACTTCCATGGACCTTACACCACGCCTAAGTAGACAGTAGAAGGGGCGTGCACAAGTGCACGAATGTGCCTATTGTCCCTGTCATTGCATTTTGTTATTTTTCTTATTCTTGTTTCCGTTTTTACTGTTATTGTTTGTTTGACAAATTCTAATGAATAAATAAAACAGTATAAAAACTCGGTCTTAAAAACTGTAGCGCTGGGAAAGATATTGGTAATCCTAAACTTTTGAACTTAGCGAGCTGAATTATAAAAACTTTATCAAAACCTTAGTAAGATCACACCTAGGATATTTCATCCAGTTTTGATCACCACATTAGAAAAAAAGATGTTGAGACTTTGGAAAAAGTGCACAGAAGCACAACTAAGACGATTAAAGGCCTGGAGACTAAAATATTTGAAGAACAGTTGCAGGATTTGAGTTTGGCTAGTCTAGAACAGGGATCCACAGCCCTACATCCATGGACTGGCATCAGTCTACGGCATGCCAGAAACCAGTCCACGGAAACAAGTAAAAACCCATCCACTTTTTTTGTTGCCAGAGGAAGAAAAATTTGTGAGGCTGCGGTCAGGAAAAAAGTGCCCTGAAAGCCACATTTTTTTTTTCATTCCAAATGCAAAAAGGGACACTGGGATGAGATTCAGGGTAGAATGTCATGCTTTAAAATGGTGTTTGCTGTTTTTAAAAATAGAGGCTTTGTTTGGTGCCAGAGGAAGAAAAATCTGTGATGCCACAATCAGGAAAAAAAGTGCCCTGGAAGCCAATTTTTTTTTCAACCCAAATGCAAAAACAGACGCTGGGATGAGATTCGGGGTGGAATTTCATGCCCAACAAGCCACACCCTGCCAGGGTTCCACACAACATCAGCAACGCAATCCGAATTCCAAAGAGAAGAAAGTCCTTTGAATAAGATTTTATTGAAGACATTGTATTGGCACAGCTGGAGAAATCCTGAATCTGAAATTCCTGGGCTTTCTCTACCCAAGTAAAGTGAAAATTCCACCCCACTCACTATCACATGTTAATTTCTCACCAACCCCTTCAAAGAAAGTTCCAGCCACCTCTTCAGGCCAGCCTCGATCAGGTGCTAACGGTGCTAATGGTCCAAGAAAGATTCTCGTGAGAAATATTTAGAAGGAATGCAGAATAGATAACAGCCTCTGAGTTGGTTTTATCAAACCTTCACTCCCCCAACTCTTCGACCTTGCTACAAATGTATCAAAGCTGAAAGGACTATTGTAATAATTGAAAAAGCACAACCTTATAAATTTCCAGCATATATAATTCTCCTTTTAGGCTTGACATGCCCACCAAGCCACACCTACAGAACTGGTAATAGAAAAATTTGAATACCACTACTGATATATGTATATATGTACATACATACATATATACATACATATATGATTTATATACACACATATTTTCAATTTGCTACGATGATTTGCTATGAAATGCCTGCTGGCATTTCTCTCTAATGACTCATTCCTATTTGCCAAAGAGCCCACCTGTGCCCAAGACAATAATCTCTAATGCCACATGTTTGTCTTCATTTTTTTTGGCCTTTTCAAGACTGACCATTCAGGGACAGCAATGACAGCATCCGGCCATCTGAATGTCCGTCTTTTCTACTGGGCCGCCTGCTGCTTTCCGAATGACTGCAGCCCGATGTGACACAGACAATTAGGGTAAATTGCCTGCTTTTTTTTTTTTTGCTACACACCAATTGACACTGACAATAGTCAATCCTTGCCCGACCCAGGTGTGAATCAGATGTCTGTGAAAAGGATTATGTTCCAGGCTGAATGAGCTGGGGCACATCCAAGTGTGGTTACGTCATCAGTGAATGAGTCACTACAGCATTGATAGGAATAAATTGTTGAGATCCCTCTTACAAAGGTGATTGATGCTGAGCAATTTGAAGCTGCCTGGATTACAAATGATGTCATTTCCCACCCCACAGCAAAGAGAAAAGTTAGAACAGAAGACTTACCTGTTGGATTAAAGCAAAGTCTGACTTGGCATCTATTGTGCCATCAATCACAGCGGATACCTTTTTAGGAACCATCCAAATAAGCCTACATCCCTTTTTTTAAGAGATCAGCTCAAACCTCCAGTGAGTACCACTTGTCCTCTTTCCCTAAAATGTGGGGAAAACAGAGAGAGACATGGGAAATAAAAACGGAGACTCGAATGATACCCATGGTGGGAAACAGTGCTTCTGATCATGCACAAAATACCTAAATTTCATTCTGAAGGCATTCAGTGTGTTTTTGAGCTTGCAGTTTCAGAAAAGAATTTTCAGGCTGAAGAGTAACATTTTAAGGGAAACAAACTTGGCTTATCTTGTTTCAGGAATTAACCATTCCATATAATGAGATCCGATCAAGGAGAGGACACAGAATAATAGCAAATATCTATTCCATGTCACTGTCATACTCTCATTATTGTTTGTTTTGATTAGTTTGTCCACAGAAACATAATTGCTTGGTTCCTATTGTTGTCCACAACATAAACATTAAAAGGTAAAAGGTAAAGGTTCCCCGTGCACATACGTGCTACTCGTTCCCGACTCTAGGGGGCGCTGCTCATCTCCATTTCTAAGCTGAAGAGCCAGCGCTGTCTGATGACGATTCCATGGTCATGTGGCCAGCATGACTAAATGCCAAACACGCACGGAGCGCTGTTACCTTCCCACCAAGGTGGTCCCTATTTTTTTACTTGCATTTTTTACATATTTTTGAACTGCTAAGTTGGCAGAAGCTGGGGCAAGTAACGTGAGCTCACTCCGTTATGTGGCGCTAGGGATTCAAACTGGCGACCATTCTGATCCACAAGCTCAGCGTCTTAGCCAGTGAGACACTGCGTCCCCTTCAACATAAACATTGCAGGACATCAAATATAATGAGTTCTAGCTAAGGCATTGCTCCAATGCAAAATGGGGAGCCACTAAAAATAACCTGACAATTCCCTTCTTTCTTCTCCTGCGTTGTTCATTCCATCCTGAGGTTGCCTTCTGCTCACAGCCTCTGCTTCTCTGGATCTCTTGGA
Organism: Cerberus rynchops; assembly: GCA_032468195.1. Classification (NCBI taxonomy): domain Eukaryota; kingdom Metazoa; phylum Chordata; class Lepidosauria; order Squamata; family Homalopsidae; genus Cerberus; species Cerberus rynchops. The sequence goes on along the minus strand of JANHFJ010007819.1, from coordinate 205,506 downwards.
AGTCCAACAGAAACAAACAAACAAACAAAAAAGTAAACTTAGCCACCAGCAGGAAGGACCTCAACCGAATGCCAGCTGCTTGGGAGACTGAAAAGTCCAAGGTCTGCCAGGCATTCGAGCTGTGATTCACAGTTTACAGAAGAGCCTTTGAAAAGGAGGATGCAGAAATCGCACAATTTGTGATCCTCCGAGCTCTAGGCTGTGCCATCCCTGGAGTGCCACTAAATGATTGCTTTTGGCACTGCCAGTAGACAATAAAACCCAGCTAGTTATTAAACACTGACACGCAACAGTACGGTGCCAATCAGAGGAGCTTGGCTAAAGACATTGCAGGGTTCAAAAGCTGTTCAACAGGGGGAAATACTTGGGAAATATAAGTATGGGACTGGAAAGAGATGTTCTGGAAGAAGAGATGTGTTCTTCTCCTACGGTTCTTGTGGCACTAAAGCTGGGCAGGTGCCTGTAGTAGCACTAGTTATAGCATTTATATATCTATTCATATTGCTTTACATCCCTCTCTAAGCGGTTTACAGAGTCAGCATATTTCCCCCGACAGTCTGGGTCCTCATTTTACTGGAAGGCTGAGTCATCCTTGAGCCGGTCAGGATCGAACTCTTGACAGTGGGCAGAGTTAGCCTGCAATATTGCCTTCTAACCTCTGTGCCGCCAAGGCTGTTTATAATATAAAACCATTTATTCCACTTCCTCACTTACAAAGCTTTTCCAGATAAAAATGCATATACAATGCTGGTAGTCTTTGACTTTCGACTGTAGTAGAGGCCAGAATTACAATCATAGTCATTTTAAGCAGGTGCCACATGACCGACCTGATTTTATTATTATTTTTGCAGCAGTCGTTAAGTGAACACAGCGGTTGTAAAGCGAACACGGCAGTCCTTAAGCAAATCCGTTGTTTGAAATGAGAATTTTTTTGCCATAAACTGGAGACAAGCACCGGTTTCTGGTAAGAAACATCGTAAATTGCAGTTGTTCACCATTGGATGCTGCAAACGGCTATATATGAGGACTAGCTATTGAAAAGCTTGAACAAGGGATTGGACTAGAAGATCTCCAAAGTCCCTTTCAACTCTCAGCCCAAAATGCAATCACGTGAGTGCCACATAACACCCCAATTCCATATATATATATGGAAATGTGTGCCTAGCCCCGGTATTTTCTCAGTTAGGGATTTGTTTATAAGGCTGGAGTTGTATTCTGTGTTTGAATGTATTCTGTGTTTCTGTGCTTTGTATGGTTGTACCAATGGAGGCTCTTTCAATTTCACTGCACACAGGTTGTGCATTGGCCATAAAGGTTTGAATTGAATTGAAAGGCAGACATCAGAGCTTCAGATCTGGGTTGTAACTCGTAAGTACCTATTTTTGGATCCATTGTAACTTGGAACAACCGTTAAGTGACTGTAGAATAAAACAATCCCCCTGTTGATTCAAATGTGCAACAACCAGTACCATTGAATGAATTATCTATTATCTTTGTGCTACATTCTGTTTGAAAGCTATTTGCCACCTCACCCCCATAAAAAAAAAAGGTCCATTTCAAGGAGTGAATGCCAATGCAAGATGCTCCAGCATTTCTCTGGGTATCTGCCTTGTATCTTAACTTTCCACTTGCCAAGGTATTTTGATGGGAAGAGCCATCTCCTTATTGCCGTTCAATTCAATTCTACAGTCAATGGTCTTTTGTCCTTAAGGATAGTATGACCTGGGTACGCAAAGAGAGCTCTGGTTCCAATTAATACTAACTGGAATCTGCAGTTGATGCTATCTAGTGCTTTCAAAATCAGGTTACTGCTAATGAGAAAGAGTTGTTTCTCTTTCTCATGACACATTTGCCCATTAGAGCTACCATTGATGATTAAGGAGTCATACTGGCATAGGAGTCTATCAAGTTCCCAGTTAGTGATTTAATGCATCATGCATCAGCCAAGACTTCCACACTATCAATTTTCTCCGTGCTTCCTCTTGCATAGGACTTGGTATGATTCCGGCACCTATTTCAGCAAGCTGGTCTGGCCAATACTTAACGGGGTCTTAAATTTGTTCTTAAAAATTTTAAATGACTTACTCAAATTTTAAATTTATTATAATGTGGCCTGGATTTAATTTTTTTCTTAAACTGTTTTTAACTTTTTTATGCATTTCTTTGTAAATGGCTGTGCACCGGCCCGAGTCCCTAGGGAGGGGGGCGGTATACAAATGTATGAAATGAAATGAAATGAAATGAAATGAAAATGAAAAAAGTGTAGAGTGTATGTGTCCATATTTCATCCGCTTGTTCAATCTATAGCCATTGTTTTATCCATCTCTTGATCCTGGAGCAATAACCATTGTATATAAACTTAAATAACTTTATCCAAAGTTTTAATGTGAACTTACATTGTTGTAAAAACCTTTGCAATGTGTAAAATCCACACTTGCACATTTTATTTATTTATAGAAGACGTATAAGCCACCTCACTATGACAGTAGACAGCATTCAACAAGAAAACAACACTACTTAAGGCCTCCCAAAGGGAAAAAATCCAATGTTCAAAATATTTTATTGTCTAAAAGCTGTCTTAGACGCTGGAAATATGCTTTCCTAGGAAAAGCAAATTGCCAAAATAGCTTTGTTTTTTAAATTCTCAATCTTTTGTGTAGATATAAATATGTCACTATGAACTGCCTTTACAATTCAGTCTGCTTTACTTTACATCATCCTGGCTAGCAGCTAAAGTATCATTATTTAAACCCAGGGCAATCAATTTAATAATGGCACATCCATCTCTTGAAATAACATTCAAGTCTTGGTTTTTTTTCCCCACTTTCGTTTCAGAATCCAAACCTTTTCTTTCTTAGAAGTCAAAAATGTTGCCAGGTGCACTTTTTTACACTCCTGTCAATCCAAAGACACGACTTTAAAACACATTAAAAAGGCTAAGAAAGAAGCAGTGAGCAATGGGGCATCTAAAAATTAGTATGCGACCAAGATTGTCAAACAGGAAGGCAGATTAGTTTGAGTGGCTACTTGATGTAAGCGCCTTCATTTTAGCAATTCAATTTATTCCGCAGCCCACAGAGTCTGATGGCCTCCATGTTTGGTAGTGTTTCTTGTTATAATGAGGAAACGCAGGATGAGAAACAAGAGTATGCAATTAGCACTTTTAAAAATACTGGCAGGAGCCTGGGAAGAGAAGAATGTGGTGGCGCTTATAGCAATGTGTTCCAATCTTGGCAACTTTAAGATGCGTGGACTCCAATTCCAGAATTCCCTAGCCAGCATTGTTGAGATCCACAAAATTTAAAATTCCCAAGGTTGAGAAACAGTAATCTATACAGAATCAACTCTTGAAAAAAAAAAGTGCAGAGAAGAGCAACCAAGATGATTAGGGGACTGGAGGCTAAAATATATGAACATTGGTTGCAGGAACTGAGTCTGTCTAGACCAGGGGTGGGCAATTATGGCTCCTTCATGACGCGTGGACTTCAACTCCCAGAATTCCTGAACCAGCCATGCTGGCTCAGGAATTCTGGG
>JANHFJ010007819.1:150572-167743 GCA_032468195.1 Cerberus rynchops | reverse complement strand
AACCATTTATTAAAATGGTAAATAGCAAAGTTTCTATGTTTTTTTCCCTGTATTTTTAATCTCAGGTGGCTCGTTTTCAGAAACTAACATCCATAATGAAAAGATGCATACTGAAATAGATTATTTTGATAAAGAATAGATTAGGCAATTCTTTAAATCGTAACTTGTAAGGTAGGAAATATAATCAGTTCCAAATTATAATTTATCATTTGAAATAATCTGACTGGAAATACTCTTGGAGTATCCTGTTCCTCCTAAGGATTTTACATTGTATGTTATCACCTCTGGGTGCAATGTTAAATAGCCAGGAAAGGTCACATCATTTACAAATTTATGCATATTCATTGAATTGGGTTTATTGAAACTATTTTAAGGCTAACTTTTTAAGCCCAAGTGCTCCAAGGGCAGCTTATATAGTAACATCTCTTATAATAATGGGAGCAACATTGTGGGGACTGCACAAACTTTAGCAGTAATGTTATGTTCAGCTATGGCTTTAAAACTGAAATGTTTCATCTTTCAATAGTTATAGAATCTCATCCTGATAACGCCTTGGATGATTTGAGACTGGACAACCCATTTCCAGAGCTGAGAGATCACATTCAGTCTTACGATTTAGAGCATATGGAAAAAAAGGTTGGTGCAGACTTGGCCAACTCATCAGTATGTGCATGCAAGCATTATTTTTTGAATTCGTTCTAGAACTGCATTATATGCTCCATGTAAAGGGCATCTGTGGAGAGTTTCAGTGCATTTTGCTTCTCATCCAAGAAGCTTCTTCAGGTCGCAACCAAAGAAACTGCTTGGATGAGAAGTGAAAAGTTTTCAAGGAAAAAAAAAAAACCCAAGAAAATCCAGTTGTCTTTCAGAAAAGCATCTTTGGGACATACAAAGGGCATTTTTTTCAGAGATGAAAATGGGGCTTGATTTAGATCAGTGGATTCACCTGTCATACGTCAAATCTGGTTTGGTTATGGTGACTGGCTCATTGAACTTACATAGAAATGTGTTCAGTCTGTCCGTTCTAGGAAAAACACAAATCCAAGCATGCTTTTTGAACAAGCTCCATTGTCACAGACTTGCCTTCTCCACATGCTTTCAGCATAATTTCAAGGTGGGGCAGTCAGCTAATAAGCTTCTATAATTCAAAGGCATGCAAATGCTTTGAAGTGCGTGGCTCCATTTGGCTTGTTGAGATTTCCACACAGAGTTGTGAATCTCTTATTTTTAGCTGTGGGTTTTCAAAATCAAATGGAAATGGAGGAAACGGTTTACATTCTGTAGATCTCTTGCACAAAGTGAAAAGGGTTATTCCACAATTATTTTGCAGCGACCCTTACTGAAGGCAATTCTGTTGATTTGGCTCTTTTTTTTGTTGCATTATGAATTGAGTTTGTACCAGCAACCCTACTTGCACCATTTTCGTTGGTTTCTTTATTTTGCTATACTTGCTTTTAATTTTGCATTTGCAGGAACACAGCCACATTCCATGGATTGTGATTGTATCCCAGTATCTAGAAAAATGGTGTAATGAGGTATGTAGATACCTTGCAGGTAGTAGTCTTAAACTGACATTACTCATGCTTTCTGCTGCAGATCCGGGGGAATAATGCCTTCCTCCAGAGAGGCTGATGTGCTTTTTATATGCTGCAGTCTTGATTGCAGGCTGCCTGCATGCTGCTGAAGTCAAAGGGTTGAATCAGGCCATTATACTTGAGATGGAACTGTAGCTAGATATTATGAAACGAGTCAAAGTTTTCAGCTCTTAGTAGGCCAAAGGAGAGCAGGGGGCAGATCACATTTCTAGGAGCATGATGTTCCAAATAATGCCCGTTTTTTAATGTAAGATCCTGTTGCTAAGCTTGTTATTAGTGCTTTGTTTAAGCTAGCCACATCATATATGAGAGATAATATATCTGTTCATATCTATATATGTAAATGGAAATTTAAAAAAAAACTGATATACACTGAGTCATGTTTAGCATAGAACAGGCCTTAAGTCATAGCTTACTCCATTGATAATAGATATTTACACTACAATTGATGGAACTTGGCTATAACTCACTGGAGTATCCTGGGTTAAACATTTGGATTTAAATATGTACAAGTAACATTTTGATGTGCTCCACTTAATATATTCGTGTTTGAACCTATCTGCCAGCAGATGCAGCTACCTATGATTTGGTTAGCATTAATATATGTAAAACGAGAATTCTGACTTGTTTCCTAATAGAGTAGAACTTTTAAGACTCATTCATTCTTATGTGACAAAACCGAGCCAGATTCCCTTATAGTTTGATGTTGAGCTAATTTTATTTGCTTTAATACATAGTTTAATACAATTCAAACCTGTGACATTTCTGTTTAGAATAATGGTCAGATACCTAAGAACTACAAAGAAAAAGAAGCCTTCCGTGAGATGATTAGGCAAGGTAAGAGTTTTTGTCAATCTCTGTTTCAGTGCAAATATGTGTCTTTAAATAAAGTCTCCATCAAATAAGTCTACATCAGTGGTGTGCAGTATGTATCAGAAGCTCATTAACCTGTCTTAAAAAATTCCCACATCTAAATATGAATTCAAAAGATGAAGGATGTCTGTTTATCACCTATTTTCTAGCTAATAAAATCTTTCTTCCTTTCTTTCTAGGAATTTTAAAGAATGAAAATGGAATCCTGGAAGATGAGGAAAACTTTGAAGAAGCCATTAAAAATGTCAACACGGCTGTAATTGCTACTAAGGTAAAGGAAGTTGCCACCTTCTATCAGAACTTTTAATTTCCCAATGACTGCATTCCTAATGGGGAAAAAAAAACAATGTGGAAACAAATATTTTCTTGAATTTGGGTTTTAGGTACCAAGTTGTATTGAAGACATTTTCAGTGATGATCATTGTATCAATCTCTCACAGCAGGTACCGTAGTAAATACAAAATTGCTTGAATTAATGTCCATGATTCTGAGACTGAATAAAACAACTTGATCAATCCGTTTTGCTTTTGACTTGTGTGGGTCTTCTTTGTTTCTTCTTAGACTCCATCTTTTTGGATTCTGGCTCGAGCTGTAAAAGAATTTGTGAGCAAAGAAGGTCAAGGAAATTTACCTGTCAGGGGTACAATTCCAGATATGATTGCAGATTCGAGTAAATTTATCAGCTTGCAGAATATGTAAGTATTTTTCTGCAGTTGTTTAGTTTCATATTTGTACTGAGTCTCTCCTTCAAAATCCAAAGATTTGCATTGTGACTTTATAAGCTCCCTATTTTGTGGTGGCTTTAACTTTGGTATAATGGTGTTCTCAAACTGATGGCAAAGTTTTGCAATCTGCTAGCTCTAAAAATATCAAATACTGTTTTTAATTCATAGTAAAAACAATAAGTCATAATCATAATGGAAAAAGGTTTCTGCTCCTCTTCCTATAGGTTTAAGACATTCATCTAGGCAGAGGCAGTATATAGAAGTCATAATTTGTAGTTGGTTGGTTCCAGATTTTATTCAGTAGATGTCCGGTGCAAAGGATCAAGACTGTACCATAAGTTGCAGTTCAACATATTTATTGCTCAAACCTATACATGATAATCCAGTCAACCAAAGTTCAGTGCTAGATAAGACTCAACAGAATTTAAGAGGGGTTGTACTTAGACCATTTGTGGCAATGTAATGACTCTAAGCTGATGACATGCTTAACTCTGCCCCCCAAGATCTGCCTCCTCTTCTACAGTAGCTACTGTAAAAAGATGCCAGGGATATGGTGTTTTTAATTCCTCTACACACCTGCCATGACTTTTAGAGATTTGGTGGTCCTTCCGAAACATCAAGGAAAAACGTACTGCGGATTTGATGGGACTAAAAAGAAAATAATTTCCCCAGTTCCTTTTTTGTAACTCCATTTTGGGGAAGGGATAGGACTTATTTTATCCACCTCCACCAATTTCTTGTTCAAAGAATTCATATTGTTGGTCAGAGAATTCCAACTTGAATATAAAATATTGATAATTCTTACTGCTTTGCACGCTCCGGTATAAATAACCATTCATAAAGACAGCACAGTTGGCTTTGCATTCATTTGTTACCATTAAGTAAACCATTCTGAAGCCTATTGATTTAGCGATTAGATTTACTGAAGTTCATTGTTAGAATTTTATTTTTTTAAGATACCGTGATAAAGCCAAGAAAGATGCCGAAGCTGTGTCCAATTATGCTGCAAAGCTGTTACAGTCTGTTGGCAAGGTGAGTTAGAAGAAAATGCACTTTTCATTCTCTTTAAGACATTGAAGTAAAGAGTGAAGTAAATTTTATTTATTATTATGTTTCTTAAATTTATAGGACTGCCCACCTCAAAACAAATGAGAGGGAGATGGGTTAGGCAGCCTGAAATATCAAATATTTTGATTCCCAAAACACGGAATTGTAAAAGATAGATAAAACATTGTAATTGCGTATGTGCCCCAAGCTATGGACATAGGGTTAAATCAAATTCTATTAACAGGAATCTAGAAGACAATTGTTAGGCATTCTAACTTGATGAAAACAAAGTTATATTTTGTTCACAGGCACCAGAATCCATTTCTCAAAAAGAATTAAAATTGCTTTGTAAGTACCGTATTTCGTTTTACTTACGTCGAGTTAATAAGTTAATAAATTTTAAGGAATACTGTTTAGTTGTTTCCACTTGACTGCTCCTACTAATGGAATAGGCTAAACAAGGAATCATGCATTGTTTAATAATGTTCCCAAACTGAATGCTCTTTTCCTAGTGGAGGTAGCACATTGAAAAAAGGACTTTGCTACTGTATGTATGCTGTGTAACTAGAAGGCATAGTTGAGAACTTTATCGAGAAATTGAAATCTTGTACGTCAAATTGCATGGCAAATTTTTAAATACTGTTTTGAAATATAATTGCAAGCATGACATAACTATCTCTTGCAAGTTGTAACCAAACCTTATATTTACCTATTCTCTCTTACCCTCTTCCCATTTTCCTATCTCCTTGATATTATTCTGTGTTTAGGCAGTAACTCAGCATTTCTTCGTATAATACGATGTAGATCTCTTTCTGAAGAATATGGACTGAATACTTCAAACAAAGATGAGATCAGTAAGATTATTTATTTGTGTCCTTTTGTAGTGTTATCATGTAAAGATCAAATATGTTTGATATAGAAGGGGCATGGCCTTTATTCTGCTTTCTTTGTTTTTGCTATAATGTAAAGACAAGATTTTAGTTGCAAGAAGGATCTGAGATCTCAAAAAAACCCAACCTTTGAATTTGTATCTGTTGTAAATGCAATGTTGTAATGATGAATCACATGTGTAGCTTGTTTTTATTGTGCAATAAATACTTTTATTGTGCCTGTATAACATTTGAATCAGTCACGAGGTAAATAAATGAATAGTATTTTATTAACTGAGCTGGTTGGAAGGTATTGGCATAAATTATAGCTGAACATGCAAAGAGCATAGGAAAAAAGACAGATTATGGTGGTGGTTATTCCCATCAACACTGTCCAACATGGCGAATATCAAAAGATTGTGGGAATGGTGACTCAAAATATCCAGAGTGTTTAAGTTATCTACCGTGTATTACAGGAATGTTGCTTCTTAATGCAATTAGTTGTAACTATTTTTGAAGTCACTGTTCATAAAATGACTGTGATGATTTTGCCCTTTTCCCTTATATGTTTAACACAGCTGGCCAGATCTTTTTATAAAGTTTCTTCGTGAGAGACATCTAAACTCTATATTAGAGTCTAGTTTATTTATTTGCTTCCTCTTCAACATTTAAAGCATCTCATGTATTTAATTCCCAAATGGTTGTCTTACGTACATGATGGAGAAACTCTTTAACGTATAGTTAAATCTAATCAACCTACATGACAGGAGATTTAACATATGTTCTTAACCTATAAAACTAACATGATAGAGGCAGATGCAGAGAATAGAGAGAAGATATAAATATGATATGGAAACATTCTTATAGCAGATGGAATATATATACGATGCAAGAAATTGAGGAATAAGAAACATATTTAGTTAAATTAATCTCAAGCCTTTAACCATTTTCTCTTGCAATTTACATTTTGTTTTGTTAATTGAAGCTACCCATATGGATAATCCAGATAGTGAAATGGTGCTGTACCTAATGTTACGAGCCGTGGACAGATTTTTTAAACACAATGGTAGATACCCTGGTAAGGTTGTTTTCAATATATCATATGCTTTCTGAGATAAAAATGAATGCTTTCTATAATACTGTAATTTCTGTAATTTTGTTCAAATTTATAAATGAGTCAGTTTTAATATTTATTGTATATATCATAAGTGTATATGCTTGACAATTCTAATGTATTTTAAAAGCTTAGTAAAATATGTTACTTTTTGTTTAAGTATATTTTTCTGTGGGATAGAGTATTCTGTTCTCTCAACAAAATTTATTTCATTTACTTACAATAAAATGTTAGTTCTGTCTATAATAATCATATCTTCTTTTCAGGGGTTTATAACTATCAAGTGGAGGATGACATTGGAAAACTGAAATCTTGCCTTAATAGTTTTCTTCAGGAATATGGATTGCCTGTAACAGTCAAAGATGATTATGTTCATGAATTGTAAGTGTTAAATTGCAAAAATACTTTCCAAGAACTTATTATGATACATTATAATATGGCAACTTTATTTTGCTTTTGTAGTTGCCGATACGGAGCTGCGGAGCCCCACACCATAGCAGCATTTTTAGGAGGTAATTTTTTTTTCATGTTTCCATAATGTTTCCATAATCCAAACCAACTGACATGCAAAAATATTTACTATGTCGTACATTGATATTACTTTGTATTCTCATGTCCATTGTACTAATATCTTCGTGTTGATTAGAGGCAGTAACTATTCATTATACTGATACAATTCCCTTTGCTCTGATAAAAATGTCTCAGATTTAAAATTGTTTCCAAAGTTTATACATGTACAATAATATTAGTTTGTGCTCTGTAGTTGTTAGTATATTTTGATATATGCGCTGAGATATTAAACAAATAAGCTCTAAACTGCAGCCAGTATTCTTTTGTGACATCTTAGATGCTCATAAAACTCCCCAGATTAAATTGCCCTGTTTGAATTTTAATTGGGAGGATCAACTAAGATGAATTTGGAATCACAAACTGCTAACAAAAATAATGAAGGCTCTACCTTAATTTCTTAGGGAACAAAGTTGGTGATTGAATTTTCCACACCTGTTATCAAACCTCTCTTGATGATAGGTGTATAAAGGATCTCAACTGAACTTAAATTCAGATTATAGACAAGCTTGTGCCAGAAAAAACTCTTGCCAGGATTTTTTAACTGAATCTTCCGGAGATTTAATATTGAGGGGTGGGTGGGGGTGGCAATTGGTCATTGAGCTGAGTAAATTGCAAGAGGATTCATGCTTTATTTCTACTGATTGATATAAGGTGGAATCTGATTTTGTTAAAAAAGAGTAGAGCTAGAAAATATGCATTTGGATTTGAATCAATTGGCTTCTGTTACATATTTTTAATTTGTCATTCCTTGGTTGTTTTACAGGAGCTGCTGCTCAGGAAGTTGTGAAAATTGTTACCAGGCAATTTGTAATATTTAATAATACCTACATTTACAATGGGATGTCTCAGACCTCAGCAACATTCAAACTGTAAACCAACCCAATTGTGTTGCTGGAATCTATAACTGCTTTTGGTTTGCATTCTGTTCTGTTAAAAGTATTACTGAAAAGAATGTATAATGCCAGTTCCATTCTTTGTATTATTTTTGTCTTTCTAAATTCTTTCAAATTGTAATAAAGAATGTACCTTGCATTTTAATAAAAGACACTGGAACACGGACATTATGGCTTCTTCAAAATGTGGCCAGATGACCTACACCAATTCTCCATATTTTATAACATTGGCTGGTTTACAGGACTCAGGAAAGTATTTTTAAACATTGTGCTAAATAAATATTTGAAGCAAATGTGCAGTGGTATTAAGTGCAATGTGTTAGATCTTCATAAGTAAGAGACAGCTTCTTGTAACATACAGATACACTCCAGTTCACAAAGAGAATTGGGCATTCATTGAAAGCTAACTGGTCAAGAAAAAGGCAGCAATTTTTAACTGATTTTTCCTTTCCATTGCTGACACCAGTATCTTTTTGCCCTTTGTTCTGGAGATTGTCACAATGCTTATAGCAGCTTTTGGAGATACTTGGCTGCAGTAGAATGGAGCTGACAAAAACCACTGCTCAGTTTGTTCTCTACGATAAACTGTGGTTTAAATTCTAGATCCCACTCACTACAATATGCAGTGTTATTCCCAATATTATGAATGTAGATTAAGATTAATTGTAGATTAAATGTAGATTAAGATTAATGTACATTAAGAAAATGTAAAACATTTTGGAAAAAAATTCATGATATTGTGATACAGTGTTCTGGTTTACACACAATAAATATTTTTAATGGGCCATGCAAGTTTTATTTATATTTTAAGAAAAGCAAGCCCTTGAAAAATGGTTGCTCTTGAAACAGAACATTTCAGTGCAAAATCATTGTTGATATTACAGATTCTGTCACTAGTACAGTGTTTTGACCCAAATGGAAACACTCAATATGAGACTTGCGCACATCTATCTAATCTAATCTAATAATCATACCGGTATGTATGTGATATGTGTGTGTATGTATATATTTATACATACATACACAGACAAAAAACTAGTGAATGTATATATGGATTTCACTAGATTTTTTTTCAATCCAGTTAGTAGCTGCACACTAAGTTTGAAAATCGGATAATCTATCTTCGAAAGGATGTTATGGGTCATTTGTGAAAGAAAATTTGGTCCCAATTGTGGTCATAAATTGAAGAGTACCAGTACAAGAGATAAAGTTGCAGACTCACTACACTACATTTAGTATGTCGTGGGAACATCCCAGGCAGCCTATTTGTGTTCTCGTACAGAGCCCATTCCTTGGGTAGGAAAAGCAACTTCCATCATCGTTTCCCCTCCAGGAAAAAAAAAAACTGCACAAATTTTAAACAGAAACAAGAAAGACGAAGTGTTCAGACTTGTAAAGGCCACACCAAGGTGGCTAATGCTGGAAGTGCAGATGGATGGCCTGCAGATTTCCCATCCCCCAAGATTGTTTTAGTCAAGACCAGAGGCAAATTTGAAAGCTATCATTTGCTTCCTGGTTTGACCTCCCTCAGAGCCAGCTGAGCAGTGGGTGCTGAGCTAAGAATGCTGGGACTTGTAGTTCCAATTTACCTGGGGAATACCTGGTGGGGGTGGGCTGCTATTGAATGACACAAGCAGCTTGGCGGGATTTTGCTTGGTGGGAGAGGCAGAGACGGGCTTTATTTCAAACAGATTTGGTACAAATGACCTTCAAAACAACCCACTGCATCAAAGACCTGTGTAAAATAAGGCACTCTTTCGAAGAAACCTGATTAAATTCTCCTTCAGAGTACCTATAGGTGTCCTTTTGGGGGGCCTTGGCTGCACTTATTTGTGATTATTTCGGAAAAGTGCCCCGTTTGGCCTGAGAAAAAGCTGGGCCTTCAATTCTAATTGCATGTATTCTCAGAATTGATTCAGTCTCGTCCTGTTTTCACTGGATGGCATTGAACACCTCTGTATTGTTAACGGTGGAAAAAGCGTATGGTTTTGACCTCAAATATCCATTTTATTCTTTGTAACCAGGAAGACGTTTTCAATTAAAGAGGGCTGACAGGGCCCATTTGCTGGAGTCGTATGTCTCATGATGTCCTAATATGGCTGCTTGATTGGAGCTTGATTCGTTTATAATCCAGCCCAGAAGTGTCTGCAGAGTGTCAGCAAAAAAATCAAAATGGCGGCCACAATAATTGCCCTTGAAGTTTCACCTGTTTGTTTTGTTTTTAATGCTGCCATTTTGACTTTGTTGCCTTGAAATTGCAGGCACCCTGAATGGCTTGGAGCTGAGGAGCCATTCCCTGAATCTGAGAGACAAAAACACTTTTTAACCTTTGCAAAGGAGGCTTTTGAAAAGCCTGCCTGAAAATGCAAATCTCCAAGTAATTCAGGCAAAATAAAAGGCGTTTATTAAGGAGGAGGGTCACGAGTCTTCTTATAGGGTACAGAAACAATTGATACATACGTTTGTCATATGCGATACGTCAAAAAGCAAGTGCTCAAACAAAGACATGGGTTATATGTGACAATTGATCAATAGAAAACGTTGAGTCTAGGTAACATTCCAGAAGTGGCAAAATTTATGGGTTAAACTATACATTAAATTAGTCCCTTTTCCAGCCGAGTTTGAATCTTGCAAGTGTACTGAAGGATTTCTGTTTAATTGTTGAAAAGGCAAGTTCTTACATAAGCAAAGAAATGGTCTTGAATATAAATCTGGTCTATGCTCTTTATAATAGAATAAAGTTCTATTCTATGCTATGAAGGGAAAAAAAACACTTTTTTAAAATCAGAAAAGAGGCCTGGGCTACCATATTAAAAATGCTAATACTGCCTTTTTAAAATACTAATAATGAAGCATAAAAATCTAGGTACCAGGTCCACCTGGTTTTTTTATACCTCCATGTTGACATTTTGGATTGCAGATGCCCAGACCAAGCCTGGGTGTTTTGTAAAGCTACTCTGTCTATAAGGGAAGTGTTAGATATTTAATTTTGTATCCCATACTGAGAACTGGGATAGAAAGGATAACAAAATTGGTAAACTGAATATGTTTTGTATACGTTTTTTCCTAATTTTTTATTTCTAATGAAGAAATTGCTTGTGTTTTATTTCTCCTCCACCTTCTTTACTTTAGATAAAAGCTGAGAAAAAATACAGTCAAAATGGAAAATGGAAAAGAGCAGAAAATCAATTGTGGTAAGGATGGTATTAAATCTGCTGCGTGTATTCACAACTTTGGAAACCAGAGTTCTTTTTCTGGTATTTGTGAATGCAAATGCAAGTTCAAACTTCCATGTAGATAAAGACATGGATTAACAACAGCAATTTCCATTTATTAAAAAAATATTTCTACTCAATACACTGACTAGTAATTGTTTGGGATATTGTTGCAATTCTTAACATTAGTGCAATTGCCTGTTATAGATTCTGCCATTGACAACCTTAAAAAAAAGGATTCTAAGCATTCTGAAATTATTGTTTTGTCCTTTCAGATATGAAAACTGATCTGAATTTACTCCTTGAATGTCTTAAGTATCAAATGGACCATCCAGCTTCTCAAAAAGAAGCCTTGGTGACTATTTATTCAGTTTGTCAACAAAACAGTAAGCCACTGAGTTTTACAATTGTACTCTATTGTGGTTGTTTTGCTCTTTGGGTTTATTAGTATGGAAATATATATATTTTAAAACATCATCTGTTATTCAGTGGATCTGTTTTTGCTACAGGTGCTGCCTGCGATTATTTTAGAGAAATAGGTGGTTTGATGTTTGTATGGAATCTTGCAAAATCACAAGTGCACAGTTTGGTTCAAGAAGCTGCTTTATTTACATTAGGAGGTTTAGCTGAGAATAATGGTAAGACACAATTTCATTCTCATTTCATTACATCATGTATTTATAGAATCTTTTGTTTTTATTGATCCATTTCTGACAACCAGTACAACAAAATCTGCATTTAAAAATATTTTACTGTTTATCTAAAATCTGATCAGCTGAAAAATAATTTTATTTAAGAAATCTCCATGTAACAGTAGCTCAGATGGAAGGGCAGAAGATGCTGAACCTTCTACATTTTAAACATCACCAGATGTTTAAATGTCAGCTTTTGTTTTTCTGCAGAAGGAAAATTAAAGAACATAAATATTGAGTGAATGCTATGAAAATACCTCATCATTCTGGTTGATTTAATACCAATGCTCCTTTAAACTCATAAGTGATTCTGCAAACAGATGGATAAATGAAATAAGTACTTGGAGTCACGGTTGCAATGAACTCCCATCAAAATAGGCTCCCTAAATGTCACTAAAAACACTTTTAGAATATACCTACTCTTATCTACTTAGAACTACTCTCAAGTGAGTGTATATAATGTTCCAATCTGAAAGACATTTTACTGCAATGTAAAAAAAAGTCCATCAAAAATTGGGTATAATTTCTGCACTTGAATAAATTGAAATATTGTATTTTCTCAGAGCTACCATTATAATATAACGGTAGTTCTAGCCATATTTTTGAAAAGTAAGTCCCATTAAGTAGGTGAGAACAGTGGCTATATTTGCTCAATTTCAGCAATAATACTAACACTTAGATTTATATACTGTCCCATAGTGCTTTACAGCACTCTCTAGATGGTTTACAAAGCCACCATATTTGGCCCCAACAATCAGGGCTATTATTGGGGGCAATTATGCATAATTATCAGGAAATTCAATTGTATTTATCAATTAATATGATACAATATAGTCTTATTCACATTATGTTTATTTTTTTTTTAGTGTTCTGCCAGCAGATGCTATGCACAGCTGCATTATTTAAGGATCTTCGTACATTTTTAACTAATAAGGATTCAAGTATGAATTTGAAAAGACTGTCTGTATATGTCTTACTGGTGCTCGTTTCAAATAATAGTAAGATTTTTTCTTCTTCATGTATAAAGGAATTATTCAAATACATATACAGCTAGTCCTCACTTTGAAGTCTACTAAGATTAATTCCCATTTAATTGGGACTCATTGGGATGAATAAGAAATCCTTGTTTGTTTTAGGTAAAATGTTGAAAATTTGTAAACACACATTAGATTTCATTATTAGTTGTTTAATATTTGTTCTATTTTTTTTTAAATGTTATTTAAAAATGTAGACAGTGGACAAACATATGTGAGAGAATCTGGATGCCTCGATATTCTGCTACAGTTATTCAGGTAAACTAACAAAAAAAATTAAAATAAAAAAGGAATTTTTATAGGCCCAAATTACTTTTTTCATTATATGCCATCTATTTTCTTGAACAGAGTGATTCCTTCAGAATCTCAAATGAACCTTTTCAATCATAAAATTGATCAGTATCATCTGTGGTCCTCAGTTTGTAGTAATCTTTGTGCATGTGTCAACAATCCTCAGAACGGTAATTAGTTTGTTTATCAAGCATTTGCTCTTCTTCTTCTTCTTCTTCTTCTTCTTCTTCTTCTTCTTCTTCCTCCTCCTCCTCCTCCTCCTCCTCCTCCTCCTCCTCTTCCTCTTCCTCTTCCTCTTCCTCTTCTTCTTCTTCTTCTTCTTCTTCTTCTTCTTCTTCTTCTTCTTCTTCTTCTTCTTCTTCTTCTTCTTCTTCTTCTGTGGAAGGGGATGACAAATCGCTAGTGTTCAAAGCACATTTTGTTTCCCTCTAGAGGAAAATCAGAAAGCCTGCAGTTTGGTTTTTCCATATGCAAAAGACTGGCTGCAAAGTAGTATGAAGGCTGAGATAATTCGTCCAATATGTTCATTCATTGGGCTCACTGTTGCAAATAATTGTAAGTATCGAATAATACACACTGTATGAAAATGTTTATTCTGTAGAATAAAATATCATTCCTAAGTGGGGAGAAAAGAGATAGAGTGTCCCGATATATGCGACACAAACTCTAATGCCATTTTGAGTGGATGAAGCTTGCAATAAGCAAAGTGATATGAAGTAAGCGATGTGGTGTGGTATATACAGCATATATTTTCCTTTCCTATTTTTTGTTTGTGTGATTTTTCTTTCCCTTATTAGATTTGTTTTAAGTTCATGCTATGGTTTCTATTTCCTTTATGAAAATAGTGAAATCCAAAATTTGGCAATACCATTAAATGGGATTAGGAATAGCAAAAAAAGAGATTTAAAGGCTGCGAAAGACATGATTTGATGCATTGCGCAAGCCAAACTTTCTGAGTTATTCAGAAAAACATTATTTAGAAATTTAAAATGTTAAGTTGTAAAGTTATGTGAGACCATCATTATTTCTTACAGTTTCCTGCTGTACTTATTTTATGAATCTTCTGTGTGAAGCTAAGGAATCAACTAGTTTTGTGTACATCAGACACCCAATTTGGACTTGTTCACCTATCTCAGTTATAAATGCGTTTACAACTGAGTTTATCTGAGATTCCTTCAGAGATTTTTTTTATTTTGATTTAGGATTTTGTTTTATAATACCTGCTTTAACATAATGAAAAAGCTAATTAAACATTGCTCCTCTCTCCAAATCTCTTTAACTTTATAATGTCTTTAACTTTAAAAATCTTTATCTTAAAGCAATCTGGTAATGGTTTATTCTTTGGATTATTATTTTTTTTCAAGCAAGAACACAGAATTTTTTTATTTCTATTGGGGGATTAGCTGTTTTGGACGAGCTTCTCCTCAAATTGGTACACGGTTCATTGGGGAACAATACAGATATAAAACTTGCTATAGTGGTGACAAAAACATTGGATGCCTGCATTGCTAATAACAGTAAGTAGTTTCTGTTCATAAATGTACTATTAATTGCACAGGGTGTTCTGAGTGGGTTTATATTCAATTCATTGTCTTAATATTAACAAATAATCATATCTGTCGATCTTATTGCTACGATCTGTCTTGCTTTCTGACTTATTCTGAAACAATTGCAAATGTGATTGAAAGGCTTTCAGCTACGTTAGGAATGCTGTAAGAGGCATAAGAGAGCTGAAAGTCACCCAGATCTCCTTCAGTGTACAGCGAATGCTTCAACCATTCATTTTAGAGACTGTTCACAGTTAAAACAGCACTGACAACAGGTCTTCGCACTTACAACCATGGCAGCATCCCACATGGTCTTAAATTCAGGCACTTGGCAACCAGCATGTATTTATGCAAGTTGCAGCTTCTCAGGGTCACGTGATTGCCACCTGACAAGCAACAGAAGCTGGGTTCGTTTAATGGCCATGCATCCACTTAACAACCAAGCCATTTGCTTAATGACTATGGCAAAAAAGAAGTATTTTGGGGTTTTTAAACTGGTTTTAAATTTTAAATTTTTCATATTTTAATTATCCACTCAATTTAATTCTTTTAATTGGTTTTGTTATTCATTGTTTCCTTTTAGATGGTTGTACATCTTCTTGGGAGAGGGGTGGTTTATAAATCCAAATATGTAAGTAAGTAAGTAAGTTAGTAAATAAATAAATAAATGTCTCTTCTTTAATATGGCCAATATGACAGGGTTTTTTTTAATAGTAATTGTGTGGAAAGCAAGACAGAGTGATATACAAGCATTAAATTTTACAATGAAATCTTTATTAGTTTTAATCGATAAAAGTCATTATTGCAGAAAGGGACTACACAACATTTGTCAAAACTTTAATATAGATATGTCCTATATATCAATTCCAGCACTGAAATATGCAGAGCTGTAAAAGACATAGTTTCCCACTTAAATCCCCTTTACTATTTTCCATGTGGAATAAGCTTCCTTTGTTAGTGTAGCATCTGCTTTAGTGTTGCATTTAGAAGATGTCACAATAAGGCCTCCCTGTCCAGTGCAAGCTGGCTTCCAATATTGGAAAGATTAAGTATTAATCTTTCCTAAATTTCCTATGAAATTTTTCCTTTCATAGAAAAAGGGTTTTTTCCTACACAGCAAGCACTAACAACATTCAGTACTAGGATATCTCCAAGATGCTCTTCTCCTAAGGCATCTGGTTGAAATGTAAATTCAAATTGTCTGAAATGAAAACATAATAGTAAAATACAAAGGACAATATTTGAACGTAAGAGAAAAACAACCCACAATCTTAAAGGAAATTGGTCACTGCTGGATTTTAAATACTGTACTACACTCACATTGTTATCCAGTAACCAACAGCTTGCCTTTTTTCTAAAACTGCATAGAGTGCTCCAAAAATAACCCTATTAATTTAGTGCAATGAAAATTCTAATCTTCCTATCAACATGAAAAACAGAATAGAAAAAAAAATCTCAAATCCTCCCACAGAAAATAAGAGATCCAGCACACATTTTCCATATGAATTGGCTCAGTGAAACCAATTAAAAAAGCAAGACACACAAGCTTCATTTGTTTGAAGAATGTTTCTTTTTTACATCACGGGGCACCCTGTTGGAAAAAGAAAAACTTTTAGATTTTTTTTGATATTTCCAACCTCACTCGTCTTTTTTTAAAAAAATTAAATAATAAATGATATATGCTATATATCTATCATACTTGTCACTTTCCAAAAACATTTCACTTGTCTGAAAATACAAGCTCATTACAACTTGTACATTTATTAACAATTACAATTAGCTGTGCAGGATGATGCAAATTCAGAACTGAATAGAGGTAGATGAATTATGACCATAATGGAGCCTGCCCATTGCAATTGCAAGTCATAATAGTTATTAAATGAATCAATCATGTGACTGACCCAAGTTTATGACTTTTTTGTGGCAGTCATTAAGCAATCAACACATTTCATGGGATGCTGCAAGCACCAGAAGTGCAATCATGTGACTGCAGTGGGGTAGTGATCTCTGAAACTTCAGATCCTTGTTGCAGTCTCCTTTTTCAACTCTGCCACACATTCAAACATACACATGGAATTATTTGCAAAATAATAGATTTTTAAATTGGCTAGCTAAGAATAAAAGCATTTTCCAATTTGAAAATACCTATCAATGAGTTTTTTGTAATTCTTAAGAAGAATCTATTCTAGAGCAGCATTTAAATTGTTGGATTCCATGAAAGAAACATGGGCACTTCATGATATGGCAGGGACATGCACATGTGGTGCCCCAGCCTTCAAAAATATTGCTCATGTGTTATTCAACTGCCAACTCTCTGCCCCTTTTAGGATTAAGTATTTAACATTCCTGCTTGAAAGAACAGTCCACTAGAACCTGAATCTCAGAGTGCCCCATTTGCTCCTGGGCTCTAATGTTGACATTGTAAACAGAACTGTTAAGTTTATAATCAAGGCAATTCAGCTAAGAGTTCTATTGAATAGATTATGAGTATTATGTAAAGGTGGTGTGTTATCTGAGTGTTGATTTTTTTGTATTTACCACATTTGTATTTTATCTGTTTTACTCAGATAAATTAGATCCTTTGATGTTGATGCTATATCTTGGCACAAATCACCCCAAACCACCCCAATGGAAGTGATGGGCCGGTGCCTGGAGGCCGTGCGGAGTTGGATGGGGTTTAACAGACTTCAACTCAACCCAGCCAAG
>JANHFJ010007814.1:6441-17038 GCA_032468195.1 Cerberus rynchops | reverse complement strand
CCATCCATCCATCCATCCATCCATCTATCTATCTATCTATCTATCTATCTATCTATCTATCTATCTATCTATCTATCGCCCAGGCAATATATATATATATATTGTCTGGGCTAGTCCCTGCAGTTTTATTGGAAACATTTTTGGAAATGGTTTACCATCATCTTCTCCCTAGGGCTGAAAGAGTCAAGGATTTCTCAGCTGTTTTGTGCTCAAGGTAAGATTAGAATTCAGCTCTCTTTTACCTTAACCATTGGATCAAACTGGCTCTTTATCACATCTTGGAAGGGAAAATAAAAGTTATAATTATGCAGTGCACCTAAGCTGTGCTCAGACTCCTATCAGCCTTTACTTTTTTCAAGGATTTGACATATGTTGCACAAAATGGGCACACATACTTTGTTTCTTCCCAGGTGTTAGAATCCTACACAAACTAGGATCCAGGCCAGGTGTACAGTTGTCAGTTGTCACGACACTGAATGAGTGCACATCAAGTCATGCAAATGGCTGAGTATGTGAAATTGCCATAAATGATGTTATGTGAGTAACTGCATTGTGGAGAGTGTCTGTCTTTTAAGCCACAGAGAAGAATGCAGACTAGATTCACCTTCAGGAGTTCCACAGCAGTTAAAATGCTTGGCATGCATAATCGAAAAGCACTTCCCACTGAAATGACATTGTCCTTCAGGGCTGGAAAGATAATTACTTGCTGCCAGTTACAGTAAAATAATACAGTGGTATCTAATCCAGAACGAAGCATCTTCCTGTATCCAGGTGTTCCCCTTCTTGATCCCACTTCACATCAATGCACTGCAGCACAGTGGACTATGTTGTGCCCTGAAGCAAAAGTAGGCAGAGGCTGGAGAGCATAATCTGGAGAGGAACAGGCTAATTGCAATTGCAATTGTGACATACCGAAAGGCAGGGAAGGATGTCTGGGACTGTTACTGAAGCATGGCAAGATTTTGGAAGGCTTGCATATGAAGTATTTATTTAATGCTTAATAACTATCTCTTTTTTTGTTCAGTTTGCTTACGCCACTTTTGAATGTTCTACTGAAAATGCATGAGTTCATTTCCATTGCCTGGGTAATGATTTAGAATGAGAAAAATTGGTTATTAAAGAAATTCTGAATAATTGCACATTTTCACACTGAAATAACCAAACAATGTTTACTGCTTGTGCTCTCTGTCTTTGGTACTGCACTGACACACATTCATCTGCAGGTATGCAACCTCAGCCTTTTGCAGTGACTATCCATTTCTTAGGACAAATAATGTGAATAGAATATTTAAAAATAAGTCTCTGCTAATCTGAAACATACAAGCTTACTATGTAGGGTTGAGAGCTTAGGCCTGAGTCTCCAAATATTCCCCAAAGTAATAGGATCTCATGAAAAGCTGGAAGGGCGTTAAGTTGACTTTTTCTTCCTGTTTTGAGTGTTGTCTCTTATATTATATAAATTTGGGACAGTAGGGGTACACTAAAGCCTTTACTGTAGAAACATTATACACTAAAGCCTAGCATGTTTCTACAGTAATGAAGAAATAATATAAGGTCATGTCTTTTCTCTGATAGGTGGCTCTTGTCCCCAACCCAAAAAACCTAATGTCTTAAGATGTCCTTCCACGTTTGCAGGACCATCAGATATATCTACAGCTAATTGATTAGGAGCAACTAAGAGGAACAACACAAGAAAACATTTATGTGTATAGCATATATTATCCCGGTTAGTGATAATTCTGAGAACTCCAGCAGAATTGAACAATCATTTTCAGGACCGGCTTACCCAAGTTCAGAGATCATTGCTAATCAGACTATCATTTGAGACCCACTAGGTTGGATCTGGAGAATGCAGTGGCTCAGTGGCTAAGACACTGACCTTATCAATCAGAAAGGTTGGCAGTTCAGTGGTTCGAATCCCTAGTGCCGCATAACAGAGTGATCTCCTATTACTTGTCCCAGCTTCTGCCAACCTAGCAGTTCGAAAGCATGTAAAAATTCAAGTAGAAAAATAGGACTACCTCAGTGGGAAGGTATCAGTGCTTTGTGCGCCTTTGGCATTTAGTCATGCTGGCCACATGACCATGGAATCATCATCAAATAGCGCTGGCTCTTCAGCTTAGAAACGGAGATGACCAGTGTCCCCTAGAGTCAGGAACAACTAGCAGGTATGTGCGAGGGGAACCTTTACCTTTAGGTTGCATCTAATATTTATGTTGCTTGGGGTAAATATTTTGAATTCAAAGGGACAACCATTCAGAAAATTTCAATTGCACCCACTTTTAGTGTCATCTCTTTCATTGTGGAAGGAGATGATACTGAACTTGTGGAAGGAGATGATACTGAACTTGTGCAGGTGCAATATTTGGTAAACACAAAGAAACTTTTTGTTTTGAAGATCTACCAGGCAGCCATTTATGCACCTTGTCTTTGTTGGCATTCTTGGAAAAGTCAGTGTTACCCACTCAGTTCTGTTGAAGCAGTTGTACGTTGTTTGCCAACTTTAATATCTTCATTGTGAATTTTAAGGCTGGTTGCTATACCTGTAGTTATTAGCTTTTTGTCTTGTTTATTTTACATTTAATCTTAGCCCATGCTTTTCCATTGACTCCTTGATGTTCATTACTAGAACCTGGAGATCATGCACATTTTTCAACTATCAAAGCAGTGTCATCAGCACTATTGAAATATTTATATTTCTTCCTCCAGCTTTAAACTATATTCATCTTCTTCCAATTCAGCTTCATTCCATATATATCCCACAGACTAAATAAATATGTGGAGTACACATAGCCTTTTCTCCCTGTATTGTCAGTCAGGTTTGTTTTACCATATGCTGCCATACTGTGGCTTCCTGACTTATGTATGTACATTTTGAATGAGGTTAATAAGATGTTCTGAGATTCTCATATTTCTAAGCACATACACAGCTTGACACAACCAATTATAGCCTTTCTATAACTGATAGTACACACTGACTTTCTCTTGGTATTATTTGGCTTTCTCAATCCAGCACATATCAGCAGTAATGTCTCTTGTTTTTAGTTATTTCTAAAATCTGGTAGTTTTCTTTTCACATAGTGTTTCTGCTCGGTATTGGATGATCCTTAGCATTATTTTATTAGTATGTGAAATGCAGGATATTGTAAGATAGGTTGCACATTCTTTCACGTTTCTCATCTTTGGTTGTAGGATTTTATTACAATAATTGAAGGACAGCTGGTTAGGTGAAGTACCCAACTGAAGATTTCTCAAAAGAATTATTTCTCTGGAACTCAAGCTATTTCAAATAACCAATGTTGTCACAGAACACTATTATTAATTGAAGGCTGTGTACCTTTATTTAGCAAACAAATAAGTGTCCAGTAAATTAAAGCAGAGTAAGAGAATTCCAGTATTTTTCTTTAGCAGGCTTGTATTTTGGAATGCTTAAGACACATGACTCATTAATACATTACATATATTATATATAAATACATTATATATAAACTTATATATAATTACATTTTATATATAATATATATAATATATATAATGTAAAATATTCCTTTTTCATCCTTTTCATACTGTAGGTGGGATGGTCTTCCTCAATCAGGCATTACAGCCTGACATTTTATGTAAAAAAAAGGCTACCTTTTAATACCCATCCATCAGGAAAGGGAAGTCAATTGTCTACAGCCTGAGCACTGTACTTACAAATATGAAGACATTACATCCCAGAATTGTCTATAATAGCCATGCTGCCTAGAGAATTCTAGGAGATGAAATACAAGCATCTAGAGCACATTTAAATTGAAGAAGTCTATTTGAAGGTTTGTCTTGATAGGAAGCAAAGTCCAATATTAATTGTGAGTCCTGACACAGACATATTAAAAGAATAAATGAAATCTTGGAATCTTTGAGGGAGTGGTTTTTAGCAAACAAACAAAAAACAAAACCATTAAGCTTTCATGGATTCTTGAGGTCAATGAAACAGGCAGATTCTAAGCATTTCTGAATGCTAAAGAAGAACCTAAAATGTTAATGAAGTTAATATATTTAATCAGGTACTGGAGTATTTAAAATACTTTTCAGCCAGATTAAATGCTTGGTGGTAACCTAACCTGTAAATTTCACAGACTCCAGCCATCACTTGCTATATTGTAGTGTGACTTGTGTAGGAAGTAATCATCACCTTTCTTTTCACCCTTTCTATTTATAGCAGATATCTTTTCAGGGTAAGGGGGAGAGGGAGTAGAAGGAAATTTCCTTCAGAAAAATATTAAAAACTTGATTTGCTTCTTTTCATTCACCAAAATCTACAAAAAATGTACTTATTTTGGGTGTTTATTCACAGTAGAGGAAGTTCTTAGCAGAAAAAGTTACCTAGGTCACATATAGAACTGTGAAGTTCCAATGCCAGATAGAAAAGCTGATGACACCAAGCATTCAATTACAACAATTATTAGAAAATAGATCTCACTTCATTTTGTTCATCCTAATGAGTTTTCCTCATTTTAAACTCCATGGTACTTCCTCTGCAGAATCACTGGCCTTGAATTATATAAAATAAGACAGCTGAAAAAATGGATCTAAGCAAATTGATCTGAACATTTTTTTCCAGCAGAGCACAACCTAATTGTCATCCACTATTCTTTTTCTTCTTTTTTTTAAGAATAGTAAACATTAATTGGAGATATAGATTGAAAGTAGATAACATGTCTCATCACTATGTATAATGTATTCTTTGTGCTGAAAACTGGAAAATTATAAAATTAGACTAAGGAGATTCTGACAGCTTGGTATCTTATGAAAGTTAGAGTACTGAAAAATGCCATAATGGAGCTGCAATTATATACACAGTTACCTAGGAAATAAGTCCATTAAATTCAGTAGGATTTATTTCTGAGTAGTCATAGATAGAACTGAGCTATCAGGCATTATTTCTCCATGTTATTTATTGCTCCTAGTTAAATGCTTCATACGGAAACTTTAATGGATTTTTCTATTTGCAAATATTAAAAACAGCTGTTGAGAAGCCCCACTGATTGTTCCTTATCTTTTAGTTCTCATACATATTTATGGATTATATTAATATTCTATTAACAATTCCCACCTCTTCCCAAAAAGCCCTCTGTTGGATTAATGTGCTGTACTAAAAATATTCAGTTACTCTCAAGCTCCAAAATGCCATGATATTGTGGCTGCCCTGAAGGATGCATTATTTGGGAAATACAGCATAGCACCTATTATGTGGCTAATTACTGGTGCAGTATGATTCAGAAGATATTCTGTTTTCTTATTTTCTTTAATAAATTAAATACCCCATTTATTTGATCTTATGCAAGACTGGGTGTGTTGTTGTTCAGTTGGTAAATTTGGTCTGACTCATCATGACCTCATAGACTAGAGCATACCAGGCCCCTCTACTGTCTCCTCCAGTTTGCCCAAATTCATGTTCATTGCATCAATTGACACTATCTAACCAGTGGTGGAATTCATTTTTTTTTTTTTACTACTGGTGGCTTGGTGGGCATGGCTGGGGTCATGTGACTGGTAGGCAGTTTCTGTAAGCAGGGCAATAAAGATTTGGGTAGAAACAGCACTTGGATGTTTTTTCCTGCTTTCCTTATAGGATTAACCCTGTAAAGTGGAAAAAAACAAAAGAGATTTCTTCTAATAACTGGTTCTCCAAACTGGTTAGGAAATTTACTACCAGTTCTAGCAAATCTGCTAGAATCTGCTGAAATTCACCTCTGTATCTAACTATACCATCCTCTGCTGTCCCCTTCTCCTTTTTCCTCCACTCTTTCCCAACATCAGGGTCTTTTCCAATGAGTCCTTTCTTCTCATTTGGTGGCCCAAATATTTGAGCTTCAGCTTCAGTATCAGTTTGTCAGGATTCCAACAAAACTCCTCATATCCATTCAGACACTGTCCTTCCAAAGAATAGTCAGGGTTGATTTCCTTTAGGATTGACTGATTTGATTTCTTTGCTGGGTGTACTAACATTTAAATTTGCCTTCCTTGCATTAATTTACTAATTTTCTTTTCCTTGATGTTATTTAAAAGTCTATTAACTGTTTTGAATAATTTTCTCGAGACCCAGTTTGGTATAATGGTTAAGACCCAAAATTGGGAGATCCTGCTTTCTAGTTCCCCCTTAAGCATGAAGCCATCTTGGTAACTTTGGACCTGTCATTAACTTTCAGCTCTGAGAAGGGAGCAATGGGAAACTATTTATTAAAAATATTGCCAAGAAAACTGCAGGGATTTGTGTAGAAGTCAACAGCACCAAAACATAAAAAAATAGTTCTCCTAACATAAACCTTTTTTTTGACCAATATAAAAATATAATGGAAACTGGTGAATATACTGCAATTAAACATGGGTTTGGAATTATTTATTATCCTAGAGCAATGCTGGGGTTTGAACTAGATGACAGATAACTTTATTCCAGGTTGTCCTTTAACAGTGATATTTTTGACCATTGTATTTTATATTCATTTCTTATAGCAGCTTCTGGTTAGTTAAATATTTTGTATTTATGGAGATTCTCAGCCATCCAGGTCATGTTGTCCCAAAGCTGCTTTTTCAAGAGCTAACTGGACTTTTAGTTTTTTCTTTGAAGATGTTTCACTTTTTATCCAAGAAGCAGAGTTGAAGAAGCTTTTGGGATGAGAAGTGAAACATCGTCAAAGAAAAACCAGAAATTCCAGTTGCCTCTTGAAAAGCACGTTTGGAACAAATATTTTGTAGTTGAGTGTCTCATTGGCTAAGTCTTAGCAAACAGGTTGCCAAAAGTAATTGTAATAGCTTTCTGTTTGGCAAATAGGGATGATGCAGGTACACAACTGAATATAATCATATAGAAATGTGTATTGTTTCTCCAGACTCATGGGGGATATGCATAATGAAAGCTAAGCTGCAAAGTGTACTTTCATAAGCTACTTCAGAATGCCTTAATGTGAATATAAGGCAAATAAAAAAAGGAGGGGAAAGCAAGACAGAAAGATAATAATTCAATTCAAATAGAATTGTTATGTAATACAAACATGTAAATGTAAAGGGAGCTAATACTGGTATGTTTAATCAATGTTCATGAATTAAACAATATTATAAAAGAACTTGAATCATTGGAGGAGAGTGGGGTGGGAATGTGATATTGGATAAGGAAGAAGTCAAACATCACTTTGCACCATTTTTTTCATAGGTTTTGATGAATATAAAGAGTGAAAATGTCAGGAAACTGAAGGGCGACATTGAATATGCTCTTCATATTGTTCAGCCAGTTAGAAGCTATGAGAGAGACTTAGAGGACTGTTCATCCTTTGAGTCAAGTCTTCTCTGCCCTGTTTTACATACACCACATTTTTAAAACATTCCAAGATGGGTCCTTTGTAGTTTTGGAAACTGTCTTCTACAAGGGTGTACAGAATTGTAAGCAAAGGGATTTGATGTTGGGCTTCCATTTCTGACATCAATGGCATTCAAGGTAGGGGAAGCCAATGAAATTCATAGCTTCTGGATGGCACATTAAATCATTCTTTCATTCTTCCCAGATTATAACAATATAACATTATAACAACAGCAATAGCACTTAGACTTATATACTGCCTCATAGTGCTTTTAGAGCACTTTCTGGGTGGTTTAATAATATCAATATATTGTCCCAATAATTATATTTTCAACTTCAAATTGTAGTTTAAGATTTGTTACACACTTGCCAAGCCTTAATAAACTACATTGACACATGGGAAATTACACTAAGGTAAAATGTAAATACATATAGCTGTAAACATAACCTAGCAGTATTTATAGTTATGCATGGGTTATTCCCTTTTTTATGTATATGCATACACATATACATATATATATATATTTGTGGAGTTCACCATACATGTCTTTAAGATTGAGCTTCCTTTCCTCCTGTTTTAATTTTGTATTATGATTCTTAAATGAGGCTCAGTGATAATCAGCCATTAGAAAATAAAATGTAGATATATTTATGTGCATTTATATGTGTCACACATATACAAACAAACTAAAGAAGAGATTAAAAATAGTAATTATCCTTCAGCTAAAAAGTAGGAAGAAAAGAAAAATGTAAAAAAGAAAGTTCAGTAAATAAGTTATGATAGCTGCTTAAGATATACTTCCAGTGTTAAGTAGGGAAACATTAAAATTCATCATGTTTTTCACGTAGTGAAATATTGAAATAAAATCAATAATTAATTATCAAATTAATAAACTCTGAAATAGTATTATAAAATTATACCAAATAAAATAAAGTTTTATATACATTATTCAGTTTAATTTTCATAGGATTCTCTGGAAAACAGTATTTTTAAGTAATATAAGTTACTATCTCAAACTTTGTGAGAAAAACAGGATCAGATAAATCCATGTCTTCTCCCTGGATTTGTTCAGTTGATGAATATGCCTCACCATTTTAAGAGTATTCAGATGCTTTCAGTTTCTTATTTAAGTTCATCCTAAGTATATCTCAAATCATGCTGAATTTGATTAATTTAGATACAATTAATATGTATAAGAATTTAGATGCACTTGCTATTCTCATGAAATTACAACTCTTACTGCAAAGTATTGAATTTTACTTAAGATAACCACTTTTTCAGACAAGCACAGTTTACCGTATAATTTTTGTATTTTTTTTAAAATGTGTGAGTTAGGTGTTTAGAATTATCTTGAAGACTCTATACCCATACATGAAAACTCTTCTTTAAAATTTCAAATATTCAGCAAAATAGTTTGGAAAAAAAGCCATCTAACTTTTTTGAGTGTGTTTTGTAACAACAACAACAACAACAACAACAACAACAACAACAACAACAACAACAACTATCATGGTCTTGGAGAGATAGAATGTATTTTCCTGTTTTGAACTGTAGAAAAAAGAGAAAATGGCTATTCCAACCTTTTGTTAATGTGATTCATTTTTATCTTGAAGAGTCACCAACACTTTTTCGTGCATTGTAGAGGCAAGAAAAGAAAGCATTCATCTTTAAAACTTGAAGGAAAAAATAATAACCTAAGGGCAGAATCCACTGGAGATTTCACCTGCAAAAGCATGTTGAAACTAAGAAGGTATTAGGTCACAGAATGTTTCATAATAAATGGAGCACAGCATATTTATGACATTCAGCTAATAGTTCTTACAACCAGACATAAAGAGTCCTTATTATGTAAATGGAAAGAAATACTAGAAGAGTTCAAGACTGTCCCATATAGAATGAGATTCAAATGCTTAATATCCATATTGCAGGGATTTCTGCAATCTTCACACATCAATCACAGTGATATCCATGTTGCAGGGATTTCTGCAATCTTCACACATCAATCACAGCGATTGTTGTTTAAACAAGCAATATTTGAGTTTATTTATGTTGTAGATTTGTGGGTCTGAGTTATGATTCAGCAAAACCACTGGCATTGTGATTGTCATGAATGATTTGCTAACCCTTTATAGACCAAGAAGTATTGCATTGTATTTCTCCCAAACAAATGTGGAATAAAATGCAAACCAAGCTGTAGTATGAGTCAAAACAATGAGAGTTCCTTCTATAGGAAGTCCAGAATGATTTGGCAGTCCATTCTCAGTGAGAACCCACCTCATTGCTTTAGCATTATGTTCATCAGTAGTTTATACAAAGCTGCAGGGAAGATGAATTAAGACTGCAATATTGTATATGATTAGCTGAAGGCACACATTGATTA
The DNA here is from genome assembly GCA_032468195.1 of Cerberus rynchops. Lineage (NCBI taxonomy): Eukaryota > Metazoa > Chordata > Lepidosauria > Squamata > Homalopsidae > Cerberus > Cerberus rynchops. The sequence goes on along the minus strand of JANHFJ010007814.1, from coordinate 7,321 downwards.
TACATACATATAGGTGTGTGTGTGTGTGGGGGGGTTAAAAATAATATCTGTACACTTTTTATACTTACTATATTAATTCACTGGCCTGATAAGGTCATCTTTTAAATTATTTAAAAAAAGTTTTAAAAATTTATCAGTGCTAACATAGGTGGCCCAGCTGACCTTTGTCTCCTCTTAAGAAAACTGGCCCTTCCATGAAACATTGATTAGAAAGCTTCCTCTAAATATGTCCTTATCTACTGAAATCCTTATGTGGAAATCTCTTGGGATTGCTAAGCAGTGTCTTTAAAAAGTCATCTCTTGGCTTACTCTGTCTAGAATTTTCAGAATATCAATAGCTCGATTGCTAAATCAAATATAAATCTCCACAATGGAAACATTTAAACATTTCCTGCAGAGGTTGGCCAGAAAGGACAATTAGAATATTTACCCTTCTCAAAACCCCATTAATTGCATAATTCTTTTCTATGGATTATTTTTAAACAGGAATTTGGACTGTCTGGTATGGACATAATGCTAACCACAAGGGGGAAAATGATTTTATTTATGATTTTGGTTATCAAATGGAGAATTTTTTTTAGTTATAGTTGGTAGATCTCTTATAATTACAGAAAACTGTCAAAGAGGCAAATAAGTAAGAGTGCCTTTCAAATTATAGTTGAGTAAAATAATTGATCGTAAGGACCAATTCAGTTTATTTTCTAAAAAGCTCCAGGACAAAATCTCAAATCCCTTCACTAGTTGAAACCCTGTGGATGTTTTCCAGAACAATTCATTTTATACTGAAGCTCAACATGTTTAGAGTGTTTCTTCTTCTTCTTCTTCTTCTTCTTCTTCTTCTTCTTCTTCTTCTTCTTCTTCTTCTTCTTCTTCTTCTTCT
>JANHFJ010007808.1:229730-241955 GCA_032468195.1 Cerberus rynchops | reverse complement strand
CAGTGTTATGACAATTGGCTTTCTATATATCAAAAATGCCCTGCTGGTCATTTTAATTTTCCTTCCTAAATAAGTCTTTTAACTATATTCCAATGTTCGGTGTTTTTTCCTTCTTCTAACCTTCAACCTTCTCTTCTAGGTTTGGTATCATTCATGCCCCAGTCGTGGGAAGAACTGCTACAATACTAGACTGAAGGATGAAGGCGGCTGCACTATTTGGTACAATGAGATGCAGGTAACCTTTTCTACTGGTTCCAGTAAAATCTTCCCTACGTCACTTTGCATTTCAAGAGCAGGCATGGTCCTTTTAGCTGCAGTTTTTCAAAATGGATATAAAACAGTCAGGCTCCAATAATCACTGGTCCACTGGAAGGTTCTAATTAAATTTGGTGTTCTGGCATAAGGCTAATGACATTTTCATAGCTAAACCCTTTCTGCAATTTCTTGGAAGCTAGAGCTTCAGATGCACAGAATTCTCAAGTTACCCTTGTAGAGATGTTGTTCTGACCCAGCCTTAGCAAGTAATGAAAAGCCACTTACTCCTCAGTAAAAACAAACAGGGTAGGAAACAGTCTTTTATTCATGTGGATAAACAAAAATCAAATGTAATTAGTCCCAACAGACCTAGCCAAGAAATCGAATTGCTTGCTGCATATTAGAAATACAAACCCCTCCTATTTATTTCCCAGCCAGGGAGGGGCTGGCTATTGTCTGCGTCTGCCTCTCCATGAGAGCCAGCTTACTGTTTTCCTTTGCTCTCCTCTCCTCTCTGCGCATATGCACATCTGGAATGGACCCCATCTCTTTCTCCCCTCACTCAGCTCAGGCCCCAAAGACAGCTGCCTCTCCACCTGGAAGAGGATGGAAGGCCCCAGCTCTGCCACTGTTTCTGATTCTGCTTCCTTATCAGAGCCTTCCAAAGGCTCTGAAGCTGGCCCAGGCTCTCCCTTCACCTCGTCCCTGTCTGACTCGGCAGCTCGCTCTGCTGGCAGCCGACGGGCCACAACAGATGTGCAACTGAAGCTGTAATTCATGTTAAGATGATTCAATAATATTCCTCATTACAGGTTAGGCCCTTGCTTTAAAGGGCACAGTCTTTTCTACAATGTACTTCATATCTAATATCGTTACCTAAAACGCTTAATGTTTTAGGTCATGTTATTTGTAAGCTTCGATAACTTTAACGAAAATAAATAAATAAAAAGATTGCTGATGGTATACCAGAACCTTCTTAGTGACAGAGTTGTGCTGACTGTGGAGATGGTGACCATGGGAACAGAACTACACCTGGGGTAAACCTACTGTATCTACTGTGCCAGCTTAACAAGGCTCTCTTCGCAAGAGTGAATAAGCTTACATCTTGCTTTATGGATTTAGGAAGAGAAATTGATGCATTAACCACATCAGGAGGTCTTTGAGATACGGATACGCAGTTACTGTGTCCATTTTCAGTAGAAAACATGTAGTGATTTTTGAAAACCTTTAGATTTGTTTCGAGCCAGCAGTATTGTCATGACTATGGTATGCTGGAGCAGTGTTTACCAATAACAAACCCTAACCTAAAACCAGGAGAAAAAGTCTTGACGTTTGATTTCACTTTGGCAAAGGACACTTACTAATATAATAATCCAGCATTTCTCTCATATACAGTGGTTTCATTACCTATTTTACAGGTTGAGTTACATAAACAATTATGGTAGTCTAGCTTTTCCCTCTTAAGCTAATCAAGTTTTCAAGATAATAACTCTAAAGAAAAATACAACATTGAGGCATATTGATATGAAATATAATATTGAGGAATAAATATTTAATATTACTATGTGGTATCTATCTGTATGTGTAACCCACAGCCATAAACCTGAGAATGATAGATGATTTCATCTGGCAATTCCCAGATAGTTATTTGACCCACAAGTTAATAAAATTAGACAACATACCTTGCAATTTGTAAGCTTCGTATATGATTTCAACCAGATGCCTACTTCTTGTGCTAAACTGCTGATAGTATAATCAGTTAAGCAAGCAGACATCACCTGCTAGGATTATTTAATTTATTAAATTTATTGGCTGTTCATATTACTACAGGTTAACTAGATGACATTTTGCCTGAATGTCCTTAAAATGGTTGAGGAGACTTCAGGAATTTGGGGAATCGGATTAGGAGGGTTTTGGAGAGACAAATAGTCCCCATGCATTTCTGCAGAAAACGATTTCTAAGCAGAAAAATCTCCCTGTCACAGAAATACAATATTGAATCCCATCTCTTTTATCATAAATTGCCTGTAATGCTAAAATAGATTGTGGTTTTTTGAGCTTGTAACAAGTATCACGAAATTATTCATTTCAGATAAAAAATTATTATTTTGCAAATTCAGTGTTAACATTCTGCTAGCATTCACTATATGAATACAACATAAGACAATTAGTTTGTCCTTAAAAGTATCATTTCTTATTCCTAGTGACTCCTAGAACATCAGAAGTATACTAATTTTCTAAATCCCATTGATTACAAAGTTTATAACTTGCAAAGTTTTAAATTTGTTTCAGAATATTGTGTTTGCCTTAAATTACACTACTATGCAGATACATGCATATGTCATATATGTATACATACATATATGCAGCCTAGCCATACAATCTGCTTTATTCATTGTACTGTTTGCTCCTAAGGCATTACTGACATCTCTCAAGTTTATTCATTCGTTGATCTCAATAATTCCTGAGATCAATTTACTGTGCTAAACAGTATCATTAGTTTGTTTGGTGCTGATGCTTGGTGAGATGTATAAACTTTGTCAGTGTTTGTTATTGAACTAACCACAGTTAAAAGCAAAGTATTATTTAAATCCATTCATTGCATTGTCTCTCATGGAGAATTGGAGATCACTTTACAGCCTGGATTTCTTTCATTTTATGGCATTCAGCTTTTAGGTGAAATAGAAGAGCATCTGAACTGCACCATCACTCAGGTTGAGCCAGATATTAAAGTTCCAGTAGATGATTTTGATGGCAAGGTCACTTATGGGAAAAGAAGAGCAACTGGTGGTAAGTAGACAAACCTACATTTTAGAATAGAGAATTGAATTTTCTGCTGAATTACTATATCTAATAATTATATCTTATATAAATGACTCAACATGACAAAATACTTTTCAGTATTGTTCTCCAATTTCAGTTCCCCCGAAATTCCTAGTTAAAAAATATGAATTGGGATTCCTTTCTCTATATATTTCAAAACCAGTTTAGGATTCTTTTGTTGGCTTCTTTTTATGTAAGGAAATTCTTCCAGGTAAAATACTTTAAAACGCTTAAAAAAATGAAGTTTCTGCCTGTTGTTTATTTTAACTCCCCACTTAAAGTGTAGAAATGTAATTATCAAACAAATGTCATATTTTTATAACCCATTCCTCAGCTATTTTCTCTCTAACTTGGCATTCAACGTGCATTTTCTCACTAAGAATTATATGTTAATATAAACATCTATTTTGGTGAAATGTTTTTAAATAATAAATTAATACGGAAACAATAGAAATGTTGGTGTGTAAGTATTCCTTCAAAAATTATCATTTTGACTGTTAGGCTAATGTTAATTATTTCTAGATATTACACTATCTAGTATGTGCTTTCTTGAAGTATTTTGTAATTAAAATACTTGTAAATAAATTTTGTCTCCCTAGGACCAGGACATTGGAATTTTTTCCCACAAACTTAAAAAAAATGGGGGGGTGGAATCTAGTTTGTAAACACAAAGGGAGATTTATTTAGTATACTGATATTTTAAAAGAATATTATCTATTTAGCTCTGGATTCAGTATAATTACAGTCCAAATATTCAGAATGGAATCTATTTCAGAATTTCAAAATTTTAAGAAGTATTTTGATACAGAATGGATATTTGCTATTCCAGAAGATTAGTATACATAAATCTAAGATGGCTCTTTAGATCAAAGACACATTTTTTTAAAATCCATAAAAATAAATACAACTTTTATGTTATTGCTTGCTTGCTTGTTTTCAAACACCCCTGAATCACACAGGTATAGCAATGACATCTGTGGCAAGGCCCCAAATTTGGTATCTTTTGTAAATACGATAGTTGGATTATCAGGACAATTTTTTTTACTGATCTTAGTAGAGGTTTAATACGCCTTTTTTTTTTTAAATGTCTTTAAAATGGACAATTATGCTGCCATAGTTCAAAGATTTGCTACCGAATTTAAGAATATTATTTTGGGCAAGGCTTAAAAAAAGACCAGGATCCACATGTAGGCCACAAGAAGCTCACTTCATCTTTGACTAGTAATGTTTGATGTGGAAAAATTTTATTAGCAATTCCATTTAGAAGAATAATCAATATTCTGAATGATTGTACCTACATAGAGAAAAAAGGATAACAGATTTTGGATCTTTGCAGGTGGATCATACAAAGGCCATGTGGACATTTTGGCACCCACAGTGCAAGAGTTGGCCTCCCTTGAAAAGGAAGCTCAGACATCTTTCTTACATCTTGGTTACCTTCCTAATCAGCTGTTTAGAACATTTTGAGTTGTGCCTCAGGTGAATGCTATGGCTGTACTGACTTTATGTCAATTTTGCATGTTCACCAACCTTAGAAGCTTTGATGAATTAGCTACTAGTATTGATCCAATAAAAATGAACTGCTCCTAGTCACATTTGTGTTTTATATTTTCTTTTCCCTAATTACGTTAGAACAGGGGTGTCAAATTGGTGGTCCATGGGCCAGATGCCTCACGTGTAGGCCCCCCAGCTCCGCAAAGGGGAAAAATATCACAATACGTCACGTGATGGCAATGTGACGCCACAAGTTTGACCCCCATGTGTTACAAGGAATATCTGGTCTAGTGATTCTTACTTTTAACACATTGTTTAAAACTTCAGAATTTATTTGACATCATCAAATTTCGGTTTTGATGGATGGGAAAAAATTAAATTAGCACAGTGTTTCAGAGAGTTTTTAAAATGAGCTTGATTCTAAAGTTCAAGGAGACTCAAATTCTACACAAGGCAACTCATATCATAAACACTACATGTGTGTAGAAAAAAATTAAGGCACCTGTATTGAAAAAGCAAGCAATATTAATAGTTAACTTTTATAAGTTTATAATCAGATTAATCAAGTAGATGAATAACATTTTAATCTGTGTATGCTTTTTTAACATGCTGATTCACACTGATCCAACTATGTAAATATTTCAGCAGCCGTGAGATCCCAAATGGAATAATTCCAGCACACATTTGCTTTTATTCTGTAAGTGAAATTGAAGAACAGTATGTGAAATAGCAAGAAATAAATTATGTGACAACTGATTATATTGGCCCAAATGCTCAATCATCTCAATCTGCTTACTCATTTTACGCTTATAAAGTTTAAAATTCATAATTTTGCTAACTACCTTGTTCAGTTTTTCTACAGTTTATGAAAAACAAAGCAATTTGATAATGAGATGGGCAGCATATACGGTAAATTTAGTAGACTCACACAGCTAAAAAATACACTGTCATGATGATCATAATTATACTGAGGATCAGCATTACTTACCCATTGTTTTCTAATTCAGTTCAAAGTGCTTGAGTTTCACTTTTAAAGTCCGTATCAGCTTGTAGCCTGGTTGCTCATGAAGAGGACATTGAAAAACACATTTTCCCCCCTTGTGGAGCAAGGCAAGATATAAATAAATATAACAAAAGAGATACAGGATCAAGCTTTAACAGACCAAAACAAAAGCACTTTCATTGCTATTAAGCTGTTGGGGGAGGGGAAGCAATAGAAGTTTAAAGAGAAAAAAGAACAAAAAAGAATGATCATTGTTTTAAACATGATAAAATAAGTAAGTGCACGTGTATAACTTCAGAAAATAAAATAGTGATAACTGATATTAACCATACAGTCACAGCTACTCGAAATAAAAGCAAAAGGAAAACTATCCAAAATTCAAATGGTTCTTTTTTTAATAAAATATTTTATCAAAATATATGTTGTCTGATGTTTTTGAGCTGGTTTCTTGGACAGAACCTACACAATCTGATGCGTTTCCATTTTCTGTCATCTTGCAATCTATCAACTGCCTCTTGATGGCGCTAGTGTTTCATTTCTCCTCCCCACCCCCCACCCCTCCACCAAAAAAAGTTCATTCTCTAGTTGGGAGAGATTACTTATATTTGGTAGCAGTTTCTCATTTGGTGTGGTGCTTTTCCATGTATATTAAAATTGTAGCTCCAAGCTATTTTTTTAATTAAAAAGGTTCCTGTATGTATGAAGCAAAAATTTGCAATGTTAACAATAAAATTTGGATTTAATAACTGACATGTTGAATCATGTTGTCGTTGCCTGCAATTTAATCTTGTAAACTAGTATATCTACCTACCACAATCTGTGTAATCAATTTTTCTTGTGAGAGCTATATCTTAGCTTATTTGGGATATGTTTTCTCAACATTTACATAGTTACATTAACATACACATCTTGGCTGATTGCTGCACTTAGTGTCAAAAGTTTCCATTGTTAGTGCTGCTTTGCAGCTGCCTTTAAGATACGCCATCATAATTAATCCATCCAAGTTTATAGATTGTGAGATAAAGTAAGAGATTGGCCGTGATGATTCTTTATAATAAAGAACAACAATAACAAATTATTTGTAAGTAAGAGAGTGATTTATAAGGGATGTATTTTTTTAAATGGAGGAAGAAAAAACACAAAATGGGTTAATCTTAATCAGAATAGAGATGGAAGGGAGGACTTCTAATCCAACTCAACAGTGATCAACCCCTACTCAACAGTGATCTCAACAGGAGATCCTATTTTGTTTCAGATATTTCTGCCTCACTGTTAGGAAGTTTGTCTTGTCTTGTCTTGCCTTCTGGTGCTTTGGAAAATAAATTGACCCCTTTTTCTTTGTGGCTGCCCCACAAATACTGGAACATTTCCATCATGTCACTCCTAGTCCTTAATTCCTGCAACTCTCCATATGTTTTTGTTTCAACATCTTTAACCATCTTACTTGCACTTTTTCCAAAGTCTCATCATCTTTTTTGTAATGAGACCAAAACTGGATGCAGTATTTCAGGTGTGATCTTATTTAGGACTTATAAAGCAGTACTAATGCTTCGTGTGAATTTGATTCTATGCCTCTGTTTATACAACCAAGCATTTTATTAGCTTTTTTGGCTGCTGCCGCACACTGCTGGATCAAATCAAATCAAATCAAATCAAGTTTATAACAGTCAAAGACCAGAACAAACAAAAACAATCAAGGGCTATCCAGTTAAAAACTTTAGAATAAAATAAATAACAGATAAAATCTGTATTAAAATCAAATTTGGTCATCCAATCTATCAGTTACACATGGCCTAATTGTAATATCAATCCTTAAATTGATAGTCATTAAATAAGGGTTTGTTAACATTAGTTGTGTAGAATAGCTATGGTGGATTAATTATGTGTTTCTGATGAATCCCCAGTGCTGCTGCGCAGAAAATCTAGCCACATGTTGGCTGATATATAAATGATTGTCCACCAGGACTCCAAGTTACTGTTTTTGAGCCAGGTTTCGCCTAATCTGTACCTTTGGTTTTTCCTACCTAGGTGTTGAACCTTGCTTTTCTCCACATTAAATTTCATTTTGTTGGATAGTTCAAATCTGTCAAAATCTTTTTGGATCCTGAGCTTATCTTCTGAGGTGATGGCTATTCCTTCCAGTTCAGTGCCATCTGCAAATTTGATGAGTTCCCCTTCTATTCTCCCATCTAAGTCATTTATGAAGATATTGAAAAGTACTGGGCCTAAGACAGAACCTTGTGGTGCCCCACTGCTTACTTCCCTCCATGCAGATGTAGTACCATTAAGGACTACTCCTTAAGTACAGTTTGTCAGCCAGTTACAAATCCATCTGGTGGTGATGCTGTCAATCCCACATATTAAACATGCATATTACAAAGTGAAGAACATTGAAATTAGTTGGAAAAAAATGAAGAAAGCAGACTCTGAAGAATTTACCTGTTTAGATTTCTAGCATTTCATATTGTCACGGCATGGAGGAGACCTGTTTTGCCTGCTGCTTCACCTCTATTGTAGAAGACTTTCCTTAGGAGGAGATGTACATAGTGGTCTATTACCAGGATCATACACTACACTAGACCATGGTTTATTCTACAAGTCTCAGTAGGCTAAGTTATCAAGCATGGTGCATCAATATAGGTAGTCCTCAACTTACAACAGTTCATTTAATGGACTTATGACCATTTTTTCACACTTACAACCTTTGTAGCTTCCCCGTGATCATGTGATCAAAATTCAGATGCATGGCAACTGGTTCATATTTATGACTGTTGCTGTGTCCCAAGGTCACGTGCTTACTTCTGACAAACAAAGTCAATGGGGAAGTCTGATTGACTGATCAACTGGGTTACTAACTTATCAACTGCAATGACTCACTGAACAGCTGTAGCAAGAAAGGTTGTAAAATGGGGCAAATCTCACCTAACAAATGTCTCACTGAACAACAGAAATTTTGGGCTCAATTGTATTCATAAGTCGAGGACTACCTGTAACCGGGTTCATTCCGTATTTTATGCAAATTCACCAATGGGGAAAAAAACCTACTTTAAGGTTTAGTCAGTAATGCAGCCATGGTGGAAGTTTTACATAAGAAAAATGACTCCTTTTGCCGGTAAGATTTTATAATTATATTTTCATCTGAGTGAAGCTGAAAATGCCACTGGTCCAAATTGAAGATGTCATGAGATACGTCATAAGATATGAGTGAATGGCAAAAGAATATTCATGTTTTAATGTAAGCAAATTCATAACCATAATTGGTCCATAATAAAAATCCCCATATATTTCCAGATCTAGCGTGTAACACGTCTTTCATCAATGGTAAGATCTGGTTTGTTCCATAAAGTGTAGCATGAAATGAATGGATTGAATTGGATTTTTTGGGGAAATATGCCACAATTCCCTAGTTGATTTAATAGTGACATGAATGATATATAGTGTATTTTATATTATGAGCTCAAAACATTCCAGTGAATTGAAAGTACTATGTTTGAATATAGCAATGGATATTTAATATAATGATTTGAAAAATATCAAAGGAAATGCAAGTAGTCCTCGACTTACAACCAGAATTGATCCCAAAATGTATTTTGCAAAGTGAGACATTTGTTAAGTAGGTTTTGCCCCATTTTACAACCTTGCTTGCCACAATTGTTAAGTGAATCACTGCAGTTGCTACATTAGTAACACGGTTGTTAAGTGAATCTGGCTTCCCTGTTGACTTTGCTTGTCAGAAGTTTGCAAAAGGGGATCACATGACCCTGGGAGATTGCAACCGTCATAAATAGGAGTCAGTTGCTAAGCATCTGAATTTTGATCACATGATCATGGGGATGCTGCAATGGTTGTAAGTGTGAAAAACATTTTTCAGTGCCATTGTAGTTTCAAATGGTCACTAAATTGATTGTTGTAAGTCAAGGACTTCCTGTGTTTAAAAGTCAATTCAATAAATAGAGAAAAAACAAATTACTCCATGCATTGACACATAAACATTGCCTATTGACACACATTCTGATGTAGACCAGTTAAAAGTGACCTATAACTCACCCAAGCACTTTGATCAAATGCCTCAAGTCCAGAGGATAAGGTTCAGTAATAAATAATAAAATATATTCCAACATTGTCTAACACAGAGGTGTCAAATTCAAGGCTCGGGGGCTGGATCCGGCCCACGGGATACTTAGATCTGGCCTGCAGGATCGCCCTGGAAACAGTAAAGGACCGGCCCGCAGTCCTTTACTGCCAGAAAAACCAGGCTCCCAAGCTCTGTTTTTGGCTACCACAGCCTTCTGCAACCCTCTGCCAGTGAAAATAGAGCTCGGGTGGGCCACACGTGGCCCTCCTGAGCTCTGTTTTCACTGGCAGAGGGTTACAAGAGGCCGTGGCACTGAAAACAGAGCTTGGGAGCTTGGTTTCGCTGGCAGAGCGCACAGGTCACCACCGGCACCCCCAACAGAAGTGACAAGCTGGCCACGCCCCCGGGCCACATCCCCTTGTCCCACCCTGAAGCCAAACACAACCCTGATGCGGCCCTCAGTAAACTGAGTTTGACACCCCTTGTCTAACAGCATAGGCTAAAAGTTCTAAATAAAAAACCAACAAAGAAAATGAGCATCCTTGCGTGGTACTTTTATAGAGTGGGAAAGGTGAAAGGACAAAAACCCACCGATCCTGACTAGATGTAGAGGCTGCATAAATGAATCTAGACCTATTTTATAAATCTTTTGGGAAATCAGAATTTAGATAAGGTGATGTACATACCCTAGCGATTTTATGAGAAGCTTTTTCCATGTCCAGTGATAGAATTATGTCTTGGTTTTTTCCCCTCTTTATTAGACAATAAAATCTGCTGTCAACCAAAGATTACCTAATCCAGCTCTAGTTTTTAATAATCCTGATTTGCTCATTCTTGACCATGGACAAAACCACTTGCTGAAGTCTGTCAGTTAAAGGAGTGGCTAAGATTTTAACATCCACAATAATCAACATGTATATAATGTTTACTTTCGTCTGGCTTCCCTTTGCCCCTTAATTAAATAAAGAGCTACAGAAGAGAGAGAGAGAGAGAGAGAGAGAGAGAGAGATCAGTTTGGAAATCCTAGCAATATGAATTGACTGACATTTGCAGTGAAGAGTTGTGTGACAGATCAGTAGTACAGCAGAGATTGGTTTTGGCAGTGTGAACTAACTTGTCTGTGATTCCGTAAGGAAGGCAAGAGTGGTAGAGGTTGAAAAGAAATAACTGGGAATGCTCAGAATCTGCAGATTCCTTTCCCCAAATTTGCTTTTCCATGTTTACTCATCTCCCATTTTTTTCAGACTTTGGGAAAAAAGTGGCAGAGAAGAGTAACAAAGATGATTAGGGGCCTGGAGACTAAAACATATGAAGAAAGGTTGCAGGATTTGGGTATGGCTAGTCTGGAGAAAAGAAGGGCTAGGGGTGATAGCAGTCTTTCTGTATTTGAAAGACTGCCATAAAGAGGAGGGGGTCAACTTATTTTCCAAAGCAGCAGAATGCAAGACAAGAAACAATGGATGGAGACTAATCAAGGAGAGAGGCAACCTTGAATTAAGGAGAAACTTCCTAACAATGAGGACAATTAACTAGTGAAACAGCTTGCCTTCAGAAGTTGTGGGTGCTTCATCACTGGAGGTTTTTAAGAAGAGACACTGGACAGTCACCTGTCTGAAATGGTATAGAGCAATGGCAATGGAGCACTGAAATGGTATAGAGCCTTTTACTTACCGAGTACTGAAAAGTATGCGCTTTGCACATGCCATCCACACTTGCATACAGCTCCTCCATGTGTGCTGCATATGCAACCACACCATCTGCACATGCATGCCACTTTTGCATGTGCAATGCACGTGTGCTTCTTGTAGGCACTCATGCACACATAAGCAATCGCATGTGCATGCACAGGAGAGCTCTGAAGACCAGCTGGATTTCCTTCTGCAATTGCGCGCATACACAGCGGAGGCCTGAAAACCAGCTGGGTCTCTGCAATCATGCATGTGCAATTGCATGTGCATGCTTAGCTAGAGATAAGTTGGCCTACAACTTGTGTGCCCAGCAAGATGGCTCTGCATGCCACCTGTGGCACCCGTGCCATAGGTTCGCTATCACGGGTATAGAGTCTCCTGCTTCAGCAGGGGGTTGGACTAGAAGACCTCCAAGATCCCTTCCAGCTCTATTATGACTTGGGGAGGAAATGAATCTCTGCGCTCTGTTCCTTTATGAAGAGATCATAAAAATTCCTCCCCCCCCCCATCCACATTTTGGATGCTCCAGATCTCACCCAATGAGAGAAGAGGGGCCTGTCAATCACAAGATTCATTGCAAAACACATTGGGAGTCAGAAGATAAGATTGAGGGCATTTCAGCAAATATGAAAGGAAAGAAGGTAATCAGGAAATTTGCTTTCTTGTTCTTGATATAAGAAGGTTTCTAGCATTGCAGGGAGCAAGGGTCTCCGGTTACATTCCTCTTGACCATATATCATAAGTGGAAATCCTAGGAATCTATCTCTGTCACTTCTCAGGGCTGCTAAAGCTCTGTGTGCGTCTATGTGGGTGAGTGATTCTGAAATACAATTTCATGGATCTCTATGCTTGTCAAACTGGTTTACCATCTTTGTTCCCTTTTGCAG